>KK117195.1:426452-499979 GCA_000611955.2 Stegodyphus mimosarum
AATAAGAGATGCAATTAGGCGATATACCTAGAAGAGAAACTTTGTGGTGGGCTGAGCAAATTTATCTTCTTCTGTAGAGGGCCTTAATATGTCCTCTTATTTGAAGGAGAAGAGGCACATCGGTCAAATTTAGATTTATCATCCGAGTCCATTTTACTCTGGCGTCTCAGTGGAGAAAAAAAAGTCTTTTGCTGAGTAGGAAGCACTGAATATTAACTATGCCAACAACGAGGATTCGAACCGCGGATGTTCAGTTTGTCAGTTTGACCTATAGCAACTTCCTCAGCTCGCTTGGGAAAAGGCAAGAATAGTATCAATATATACTAATCAGTATATTAATATCTAATGTATTACAGGGAGAAGCATTAATCAATAATACATACTTTATTCATTGTCAATGTTTCTTATTAAATCATTGTTGTAATTACGGATCAAGCTCAATTTAAATTTATTTTGCTCTAGTCGCTATTTAAGTTGAGTTTAAATTGTAATGCTTTCGTAGTCAAAAATCCGCAAACGTATTTACGTTTTAAGAGTAAGTTATACTTTGTTTTTTTGAGATAAAAGAAAAAACATCTTTTTGTGATATTTACATATATAGCTTCTGGATCTACTTAGAGCTGGTGTGCTGTGTGGCAGCTGCTGGTCTGGTAAGTAACCATTTTTTGTTATCTTAGCAAATTTTTCATGATGGACTTGCTTAGCTTGAGATACCGATAGGACACGTATTAGGGATCTTAGGTTTAGATAGGCATCATGGCGGATATTGATTTCTTTCGAAATCCCGACTTCATTAATAATCTTATTAAAAATGGCTCTAAGGAAGAGAAAAGCGCACAAATCACTGCCTTATCATTGTACATGAATCAAGTAAGATCTGGTTCAGTTCAACTTGCTACTGATCAACAAGAGTTATTAAATAACGCAATACACCAACTACAAATGTCCTGTGTCTCCGAAATCAAGTCGGACTCAGAACTTAACAGTAAAGTTGCCGTATTAGCAGTTAATGATCAAAATGAAAAACGCAAAAAGAAAATCAAGCGTAAAGACGCACCAATAGATGACAACTCAGGATTTAAATTTCCCCGTAAAACACACAAAAGAAATTACAGTGGTAGTAGCAGCGCTTCAGCTACCTCTACAAAAAATCGATTTACCCATTTATCGGATGACGATGAAATGGAAACTAATAATCAATTTACTCAAGTGATAAACTCACAACCAAACAAGGAAGGTGAATTCATCCATCCCTTTAAAACTGCCAAAAGAGTACCACCCGTAATCATCTCAGAAATCACAAATTGGAAGCCGCTACGCGACCAAATCAAAAAATTAATAGAAAATTTTGAAAGTAACTGCAAAGGAGGAGACATACATATTAAGGTTAAAACTCCCGACGAATACAGAAAACTCACAAAATTTTTGGATGACAGTGTTATCCCCTACCACACTTTTCCTTTACCACAAGAGAAGCCTATAAGAGCAGTAATAAAGAAACTACCAGGACACACCCTCCCGGAGGACATTTATGATGAACTAAAAGAACTTGGTATTCCTGTAAAAACGGTACGTCAGGTTACTAAAAAAACAGATACGGAAATAATAAAACTTCCCACCTACATCGCAGAAGTCGAAAGAAGCATAGAAGGTAAAAAGATATTTGACCTCACACACATTCTCGATCTCGGTATACAGGTATGCACTTTCAAGCCTTCACCGGGGCATAAACAATGCCACAAGTGTCAGCGATATGGACACTCAAAAAATCACTGTAAGCATAATGCTCGTTGCTTGAAATGTGGATCCAATCATCTTACATTTACATGTAAGAAAGATAAAAACGTACCAGGAAAGTGCTGCCTGTGTGGCGGAGATCACGTATCTTCTTACCGCGGGTGCCCAAGACATCCAGAAAACTTAAGAAAAAGTGTTGAGGATAAAAAGAAAAATCAATACACTCCAGCATTTACCCCAAAAAACGCTTGGGATAAGGAATTCCCTCCACTCCCAAAAACCAACACTAGCGGACAGAATAGTCAAGATCAAGCTACCCCCAATCAGGATAGAGAAAATAACACCAACCCAATAGGCTCCGTCTTCGAAATGTTCACCTGGTTTCAAAAAATACTACAAAAAGGCCAAGAACTTTTCAACAGGTTCATGAACGCAAAAACCATAGTGGAGAAACTCCAAATTGGCTGGGAAGCCTTACAACTATTACTAAATAATGGTCAGTAGGCTCCTTAATCCAATACAAAATATCCAAACGACTGTTCCAAGCAGTTTGAACATCGCATACTTTAATGCTAATGGTGTGCATAACAAGCATATGGAAATCCAACAATTCTTGACAGACCACAACATAGATGTCTTTCTAATCAATGAAACACATCTAAGAGCCTCCAACAAGTTCAAGATGCATGGGTATAAGACCTTTAGAAATGACAGGACTTTCAGTAGAGGCGGTGGCACTCTGATACTTGTCAAAAATTATATACAAGCTACCAACTTTGAAATAAACGCTAATACGAACATAGAAAACACTGCAGTCATTTTAAACTCGCACACAAGTGCTCCAATAGTTTTTATTGCAGTCTACAACAAACCGCAAAATACTATGTCCAATGCAGACTTAGATAGTTTGCTACAAAGCAACTACCCTACAATTCTTGCTGGCGATCTTAATGCCAAGCACACTGACTGGCATTCCAGAAGAATTAATAGCAATGGTAGCATTCTCAGGCAGTATGCACTCTATAATGACATACGGATCATAGGACCCAACAATTATACCCACAATAGTGTTTATGGAACTCAGGACGTCTTGGACATTATTATCTGCAAAAATACTACTCAAATTCCTTTTCTAGAAGTTATCCACGAGTTAACCTCCGATCATTTACCCGTTAAATTCCTTTATCATGGCTTTCAAAATAAATCTCCTATGAAGAAAATCACTAACTGGGAAGAATTCACAAAAAACCTAGAAAAACTACCAGCACGCCCTGCTCTTTCCGATATTCATGAAATAGAAATGCAGATTACCAAAATCAATGCCAGCATAAACGACGCCATCTACAAATCCACCCATTTTAAAGATTTTCAAAAGCCAAAACTCCCAAATTACCTGATTGATAAAATTAAAGAGAAAAATAGGATAGCAAAATTATGGAGAAGAACGGGCGACCCGAGAATTAAAAGAATAGTAAACAGGAAAGTCAGAGAGCTGAAGAACTTATTAAATGAATATAGATCCGAACAATGGGAACTGTATCTGGATAACATGGACCAGGATCATACAAATATATGGAAATTAGCTAAATGCCTCCGAAACAATAATTACAACATAGGTCCCATTCAAACTACTAGAGGCTTACTCTATTCTAATAATGAAATCTCTGAAGAAATAGCTACCCACCTCGAAAACACCTTTACCACCCCTAATATTAGTAACCAGGACACAGATGAAGATGTCGAAAATTTTGTAAAAAATCTAAACTCGATTAATGGTCATGAACATGTCAAACCCACCTCACCTAATGAAATAAACAACATTATCAAGCGATTAAAAGCTCGTAAAGCCCCTGGATTTGACGGAATCTCAAATAAAGCACTCAAAGTTCTTCCGAAGACATACATTGTTCTGATTACCAACATAATTAATGCTTGTTTAAGGCTAAATTATTTCCCAGGACAGTGGAAGCACGCAATAATCACAGTTTTTCTAAAACCGGGAAAAAATCCAAAGGATGTCAACTCCTACAGGCCTATAAGTTTACTACCAAGCTTAGCCAAAGTATACGAAAGAGTTCTTCAGAAAAGGCTTGTTGAGCATCTAGAAAATAAAAATATTCTTAGTCAAGATCAATTCGGCTTCCGTAAAGGCCACAGCACAGTTCTACAACTGCTTAATGTAACAGAATATATTGCTGATGCTTTCTCAAAAAAGAACACCATAGCAAGTTGCTTCCTAGATTTAGAAAAAGCATTCGACAAGGTGTGGCATGAGGGCTTGCTCTTTAAGCTGCACCTTGCTCGACTGCCTGTTAACTTCATCAAATTGATTAAATGCTATTTAAAAAACCGCACATTCCAGGTTAAAATTAAAGATTCACTATCTGCAAGAAAAAGAATCAGAAGCGGAGTGGCTCAAGGAAGTGTCCTTGGCCCCTTTCTTTTCAATGTCTTTATTAATGACATGCCTACACCATTAAATTCCAAAATTGTAAAATTTGCGGACGATACTGCAATTTTGACGAAATCCATAAAGCCGCAACTCGCCGTCGATAAGCTGGACATTGCAGTCAACCAAATTATCCACTATTTAAATAATTGGAAGCTTAAAGTAAACCCTAACAAATGCCAAGTTTTAATATTCAGAAGGCACAGAAAATTCACTCCCATAGAAATAAACATCAAAATCAACAATCACCCAGTACCCATTGTTAATAAGGTCAAGTATCTCGGTGTTTATTTTGATGCCCAGTTACTTTTTAAAGATCATATAATATATACTTTGCAAAAAGCCATAGCCGCCAAAATTGTGATTCAACCCCTTATGAACAGAAAATCAAAATTAAGCTTGAGACTCAAAAGAAAACTGTATCTGGTTCTAATTAGACCAATCCTTCTATACGCAATACCAATTTGGGCTACAGTCTACAAAACGTACAGGAAAAAACTGCAAGTATTTCAAAACAAAACTTTGAGAGAAATTACAGATTCCCCATGGTTTGTGCGAAACCTTCAACTACACAAAGATTTAAAGATCAACCCAATAGCTGATCAAATTCTTTCAACATGTCACAACTTTTACCAAAATATTAACAGCTCATCCTATGATCATATTCGAGAACTAAGTAACTACGATCCGACCTTAGAAATAGCTGCCAAACGGCCGCGCTCGATATTCCACAATTCCAAGTGGTAAATACTTAAACCAAGAGACTTTGTTCTTTAATATTATGGACTTGATCGGCACCAGATCTGACAAAGCTCAGGTTTATAATTTAAACCTCACAGTATTATCTGTGTTTTCATATTTGTGTAAATGTAAATATCAAGAGACTTTGTATTCATATGGACTTGATCGGCACCAGATCACACAAAGCTCACGTTTATATTTCAAGTTTTCCAATAGTGCAATTTGTGTTTTTCATAAAGTGTGTATAGTGTATAATCATAACGCTGAATTTATTCAGTAAAGACTCAAAAGACAGAGACTTTTGTGCTTGGAAAGGACTTTGTTAAACTTACCTATGAAGCAGTCAACTGCATGGACAGTAAATTAGTGGTGACCCCATCACATGACCTTTATCAGCAGATTTCCAGTACCATTATGTCATGCATTACTATCGATGATTTCCTATGTCTGTACTTACATGTACATGTATAGCTTCGCCAATTTCGGCGCTGCAGTATTGCCTTTGTTTTTATAATCATCGCCTAAGGGCAGAAATTACCAAAAGTACCGGTAAAAGTTGTTTTTCCAACTATAAGCCGTAAGATCAAAGAACCGATTACGATTACGGATTATAATTATGTTGACATTTTCTTACCCTGCCGGCTATGAATCTTTTTAACTATTTTTAGCTGGCTGTAACTGTTATTGAAAAGCAAAATATCTATTGTTTGTTCTTTTTAACTCTGAGATGATGCTGTATCATAAAGGATGTGCTTCCGTTTCTCTTTGTAGGGAATAGAGAAGCAAAGTATAACTAGCAACCCACTTTATTATACATGATACGCTTGAGCAGGAATTTTAAAAGCACATAAATGTCATCAGGTAGCCGTGAAACGTAACTGAATGGAATCATTTGAGTGTTGACTTCTTGCTATGGGTGTTAAACTATTTTATTATACGAATGTCAAACATGCAATGCTTACAATATATTGTTCAGAGTTCGGAAATTTCTGACGCAGTGAAAGCGGTTTAAATTTTTGTATATTATATAAGTAGAGTGTAATTGGCTGAATTTTAAGTTTCCCGCTTCTTTATTATGGAAAAATGGTTTAAAAATACTGATACAATAATTGTGACTAATATTGCTTTTTATCTAATTCATAAATGTTCAAATTTTCTGTTTATATTATAAAATTCGTATATTTAATCTAATTCATATATTAAGAAGCCAAATATTTCGATAAAAAGTAATTTTTATCGGAATTGTTTCTGTATATTAGAATTAATGCGTTCAGGCACACAGCAACATTCAGCACCGCAAGATCGCAGAAATACGGAGAAATTTCTTTCTCGAGATAAAGGAAACAAAGAAGTTGAACTCAAATTTTTCAGGCGTAAAGTTATATAAAATGAAGGAAACTTATTTAATAATCTATAGGTTGTAGAGTCATTAGTTGTTTTCCTTTTTTTTAATGCGGGAGAAGTGAAAAATGAGCGATGCCCTAGCCGGGATTCGAACCTTGACCTCCCGAAAACACGCAGAGTGTGCTACCGTTACGCCATGAAGACATGCAAAAAAGAAGGGAGAAAATACCTTAGAAAGTAAAGTATTATTTATAACTAATAAGCACCAAAACTCACGTTCCGGAATTTTGTCTCCTCTACAAATAGCATAATAGGAGGCCAAATAATTTTAAAATTGATTTTAAACAATACTTATATTTACAGTTTGCATAATAATTGTTGTAGCTCAGCTAACAAGTTATGTGCAATTTGATGTTAGGTAGAAAGGATACTAGCTGCATAGTATTAACTACATAGCTTGTTTTTGTGATATGATTTCATAATATTGAATAAGAAACTGGGACATGAACCTTAAGAAATCATTTTATGGTTAATGTCCAAAATGAGTAGGGCATTGTAGGATGTTGGCTGGATGTGTCTCTAAGGTCAGCTCAGTATTTGTTTTATTTGTGTTAGTAGAGAGTATTCCAAAATGAATGATATGATTTTTAAACAAAATGGCAACCATGATTAAAATGTTATACTCTGACAATTCATCATGTCGTTTCTTTTTTCCAGAAATTTCTGCTTCAAATTCTATGGTGTTACTTGATTGGCTTTCAGTTGTTCTTCCTAAAAATTATTTCAATCAATTTCTGATTATTCACAGCTTTTCCCCAAACAGAAAACAATCTTCCAAGAATACCCAGATAATTTTGAAATTAATTTTGAAAGATATTTATATTTGCAGATTTGGTAAACATAGATGTATTACTAACCAATAAAGTTAAGTGGATTTGAGGGTTGGGTTTAAAAAATGTCAGCTGTAATGTTGAATGCTTAGCTTATTTTAGAATAATACTTCATAATTCTGGATAAGAGGCTTGGAAATGGAAAATGCATTTATGGTGAGCATCCAAAGGAGTATGTGGCTATAGAATGTTAGGTGAACATGTCTTCTATGAAAAAGGCTAAGTAGCTATCAGAGTATTTATTGCGATAACTGTCGCAATAAACCATCTAACAACAAGAGTTTTCCCACTCCTCCAGATTTAGCTTCAAATAACACATACCAGTCTTTCTTTCTTTTTAACTAAGAGACTTTAAAAAATAAAGATTTTGATAATTCAATGTAAATTAGAATTTTTTAATAATTAAGAATCACTATCCGAATTTATACTTCTATCGGTTAAACTTCGACAAAGCGTGATTCAATTTCAAAGCCTGCTAGGAAAAGAGCTCCTGTATACCAGTGGCACGTAAAACATCGTAAGACTTTAAAAGTGCATGTTAAAACGGATTAGCGACGCTGATTGCCTTACCGGAGGACCTGAGTTCGAATCCCAGAGAAGGAACGAAATAGGTTTATAAATATACGATATTTGGGCAGTATGGAAGCAGTAAATATATGCGGCAAGCCCAAAGTCCTCTCGATAGATTGGTGATAGGGCAAGAGGGACGAAAGACCCTCGGATCAGCCCCCTGGAGTTTTTTTAATCACGTTTAACAGAAAAAGGCATAACTTATCAATAAGAATAAAAACAATTGAGCTTACCGGGCCGGATAACAGAGTGGGAATATATATATATATATGAGTTTAAAAAAATTATGATTAAAATACCTAGAAAAAATCGTAAGAACACCTGAATGTAACCCATCCCTTATTTTTTCCGAAATACATTGCAAAAAGAAAAAAAAATTAAAATTAATATTTGAACCGAAATCCAAATAAAACATGAAAAAAAGAACTTAAGAGTACCTAAAACATTTGTTAATATCTTTTATTCAAAGCTTCAAACAGAACTTGTCAATATATATACGTTTATACGTTTATATATGTTATGTATGTTTATATGTGTTTAATGCAGCTGATTGCAACCAAACAGGAAGATGCAAAACTATATGTTATAGCAGTCCCATATACAAATTTCAACATTCTACGACTACTCGTTTTTGAGTTATGCGAGCTACATACGTACGTAGAGAACGCTACGAAAAAAACCTCTTCTGAATCTATTTTACAATCCATTTCGGAAAAAAAGAGTCTTTTATTCTATTCGGTACGTACAGATATCAGAAACCCATCGTTCAGATGGATTCGAAAGCGGTCAAAATGGATATTTTCGCTGAAATAGGATACCTGAAATTTTTAGTGATTACAATACTTCCTGTACTTTGTACGAGGAAGTAAAAACAGCACGTACAACAAAAGGAGTTGAAAATGATATATTTTTAAATCTTGCGTCATTTTCTTATTTGGCTATTCTTTCCAATCAAACTAAATTGCCCTAGGTAGCACATGGGCTTATTTATTAAATTAGGAAAGAAAGACAAAATTTTTTATATCTACCTTTGTACCTTTTAGGCAAGTTATGATAAGGAGATGACAAAATGTCATTAGAAATTATACTTGAGCGAAGTTGGTAATATTTAAAATTACAGAAATAATTTTTTTTTCAGTAGTAATGCTCAAAATGCGTATGACTGGCTTCAGAGGTGATGCGTAGCCATTACGCTAGTATATTATGAATATTTCTATTTCCTTATTCCTTTTCAGATTATTTATTCAAAACATGCTACATAATTCAAAGACATCACAGGATGGGAACACCACGTGCCGTTTACAAGGAAACAAAATTCTTAGCAATAAACCATTCCAAATATTAACGAACGACTGAATTATTCCGAAAATCTCTGCAACGAGTGCTCGTTCATTAAATACTAATACGAGAAGAAGGAAAGAGACTTAATGCTTCTCGCTAGCGAAACGCAGCGAAAATTATGAAGCGAGTGTAACGGCACGTTCGCCACCGATTGCATAATCCGGATAATAAATAATTAACGACTGCATAATAGAATAATGCATGCATTTATTAAGTTCCAATTATTATTAATGCTTCATTAGAATAGGCTGGATCCCATATCGACTTCTGTAGCTTGAAGCTCTCAAGAGAAATTTTGGTGGAAATCTCGGTCCATCAGCTTGATGAAAATAGAAATCATTCTATTCTCCTTCACAAAAGAATTTTGTCTGTCTCTAATGCAGAGAATGGTATAAACTGGATGTTAATTGAAAAGCATTGTTTTGTCATTAAATATTAACCTATTCTTCATAATTAACTGAAAAGAAAGCATGTCTACCTATAAATCGAGAAAAACAAGGTAAACGTTTAACAAAAATAATACTCAGAAAAGACGGTTTATGCTGCCAGGATTTCGCTGGAGATGAGTGCAATTTTGTGACATTTTCAAACCATTTGCGATGGAAGTATGTATTCCAGTATACGTAAAATGATTAAACAAATTATCGACCTTATAATGGTAAAAAATAGCCCACATTTTTATCTTTTATTTCACGTTTTACTTATATCTCAGTAAGCCATAGGACGTCTTCTTGTAAATTCTTTTTTTTTCTTCGACCAACAGAACGCACTGCCTGCATCGTTTCATAAAAGTATAAGGCATTTTCCCCTCTTTTCCGCCTGCCTGCGTGTTCTGCGCGTATTTGAGAAGCCTACGTTCGAGTCCTGGCCAGGACACTGCTCAAATTTCGTGCTTCCTACTTTAAAAATCCTAATGACACTACAGTGGCGAACGAATTGAAAAAAAAAAGGTGGTGAATGGTGATTCTTCACCATCAGAATTTGCAGTTAGGTCCCCGAAACCCCAGTCGTCCTTTAAAAGGGGGAGTATGTAAGGAATTTTCTCTCTCCATTCTGCATGCCTTTATGGTGTAACTGTAGCACACTCGGCACGTATTCGAGAGGTCTAGGCTTGAGTTCCGGCGAGGGCATTGCTCATTTCCTCCTTCAAAAATTCTATGACTCTGCAGTGAAGCCAGAACTAAAAAAAAAGCTGGTGGATGATGATTCTTCACTGCCACTTTTTTCACCTTCTGGCCACTGGGTCCCCTAAATGATCAGTCGCTCTTTAAAAGGGGGAGTATTTAAGGCATTTCCTCCCTCCTTTCTGCATGCTCTCACAGTGTGACGGTAGCACACTCAGTATTTGAGAAGTCCGGGTGGCGATGGCATTTGCTCATGTTTTACTCCTCTTGAATTAAAAAAAAAACTAATGACAAAAGTAGCATAAACTTATGCCAGAGCAAACTTATATTACTTTCTATAAAAGAGAAATTTCAAAACTCTTTATTGCTGGCAAATTGCGATTGCGGTAATTTTTAACTCCAGTAATTTTAGAATCATAATTCAGTGTGCCTATGTTTCATTTTTGATTATTAAAATTGATACATCATGAAGAAAACTTTAGCCCTGAAGATTGTATGGACAGGCACGGAATTAGCATTTCATGCCATCCTTCCCAGACAAGATACCTCGAAGCTGGACACATTTCGGGATTGAAATGCCGATTTTTCATCAGAAACTGAATTTATTTACTCTAATCTTTGTGCGAGAGTTGATATTCTGTCTTATATGAGAAGAAAAAATTAATACCAACCGGTCTCAATTCATTCACTGAAGAATCATAGCTTATCACGACAGCGCATTGTCGGAACACGCAATTATTTCTAGCTGCAGGCGAGTCCTAGAGACTGTGATGATAATTTGCAATCAATGAGTCTAGAAGGCCCACATAAGACGAACGCGGGGTGTCAACAGCCTTCATGCATCAAAGTCTGAGAAGACAGGTACCTTATCCGCATCGCTATTAATCACATGATGTGCCTGAGTCAGGAAATTGCGTCTGTTGCAGAGCGCTTAGCATTTGCAAATACGATGAGACAACATCTGTAGCACCACGGAATGTCCGCTACAAATCTTTGGCTCGTCTTGAGAGTACAGCACAGGAAACAAAAATAAACACAGTCGGCTCCTATCTCAGAGCATACAGCAAAGCCTCCACTTGGGCTTGAACTCAAATTAATAAGAATTAAAGCTTAACTAAAAGATATAGCCGAAGCTATCCGCATTCTTAGTAATTGGCCCCTAAATGTCAATTAAATAGGCGAAGCTGTCAAGGGCCTGAAGTACGGCCGAGCGTAATAATAGCTTAGAGAGAGAAGTAGCCTAAAGGCAAACGCGCGCTAGTCTGAAACTCTGGCTCTCTAACGAAGTAAGTGAAACATCGACTTGAATACTACTTTTACTTATTTGCATTAAACGCGTTTCTGAAAATACATTCTGGTAGGAAATTGTAAGCTGAAGCTAGATGTAGGAAAGGTGCATAAACTTAAAATAACTATTATAAAATTAGGATACACCTTACATCCTTAATGAACAGTCGACCTGAGAATTCCTTTTTGCAGGTTGGCACGACGAATGGAGTTACTCGGACACAAAAAACACGCCCCAAATATTTTCATCATTGACGCTTAACCTACCTGCACTTCCTTTATGCAAAACATGTCCGGTCAACATGTTTTGCATAAAGTCAACAACAAAACATATTCGGAAACTTCATTTCCCATAACCAGAAAACGTACATTAGGTTTTCAGTGCCGTTTTGTCTGTTTCAGCATCTTTTAACTGACTGTTCTTTTGGTGAAGATTTATTAAATACATTTGGAATCGTCTCTAAACTGTTTTCGGAAATTTCGTTTTTCATAACCAGAGAACGCACATCGATTTTTTAATGTCATTTCGTCTGTAAACAAACACGTTTCTCAAAACCTGGAACAAACGAAATTCCTTGAACTATATGAATGATATGAATTATTTCATGCTCCTTTGTAAAATTACGTTTTAATTTAATTTTGTTTTCCGGTAATTAAATTATGGACACCCTGTATATCTGTAAAAGCCTAGTGTCAGAAATAAGCAGAGAATCGAATCTAAATATAAATTGTAAATAATGTATACTTTAATATCATTCATAAAATTTCTAGTCCTCTTTCTTAGTTGTAAAATTTGGAATGCTTGTGTGTCTCTCTTAAGTACTTGGCTTTAAAATCCCGAGAGACTATCTCATGACTTATATTGTTTTATATTTATTTCTCTCTTTAAAATACCTTTGTATACACTGCTGTGCAAAAATTAAGGACGAGACGGTTTTTTCAATATAACTTTGTACAAAAGCTTTCCAAATCAACACATTTAATACCGTAAGATCCCCAATACGTAAGGACATGAGTAATGTAAGCAACACTTACTAAAAGAGAAATCAGAGGGATAAAAAGAAGCTTTATTGAAAAAGTAGCATGGAGCGCAATGCGACTGAAGGCCGAAACATCCCTGTGATGGGTGTCCAGCAAGAAACATCCGGTCTTTAATAGGGGATATGATCTCCCCTGACTGCTAGGCAGGTTTCACATCATTTGTGCATGCTGGATATGTGGTTGTTAATGAGCTGTTGAGACACTGCTGCTCGTTCCTCTTGTAGCACCAATCGCAGTTTCGGAATCGTTACTGGCGATAAGTTACGTGCTGCCACGGGTCTCCCTAGTAAGTTCCGTACATGCTTGACGGGATTTAGATCCAGAGACCTTGCCGACCAATCCATGTGTTCAATATCTCCACTCTCCAACAGCTCTTCGACAGTAACTGTGCGTTGTCGTCCATGAAGAGGAACTGAGGACCCATAGCCCTTGTGAAAAGACGCATGTAAGGAAGAAGAACCTCGTTACAATAGCAGTTCCAGGTGAGGAACCTCCTTGGGAGATATGAAGGTCGGTCCGGCTACCAAGCATTATGTCTGCTCGAACGAGAACTCCGCGACCTACAAAACAGTCCGTTTTGATGATGTTGAAGGGGTTATTGCGTATTCCCCGCTCTGTCCAGATGTGTATGTGTCTAGAATCGCAACTCAGACTAAATCTGCTCTCATCTGTAAAGAGTTCTCGTCCCCATTCATTGTCTCTCCAATTCCGGTGTTCAGGGCACCACAGAGAACGCCTTCTCCGATGGCCAGGCGTTAGAGGTACACACCGTACAGGGCGTCGTGCAAACAGACCACCACCGTGCAGTCTTCTGGCCACGGTAAAACGCGATATCGGTCGTTCAGTCGCCTGTGTCGTGTGTCTAGCAATTTCTCGCGCTGTCTGCCGCCTGCTTCTTCTGGCCTGTAAGGCAATATACCGGTCATCTGCGGGTGTGGTTCCTCGTGGGCGACCACTGCTAAACCCCCGGACAGCTGTTCCTGTAGTTTGAAATTGTCTCCAAAGTCGGGAAATGATGCTGTGAGCAATTTCGAACTCTGCAGCCACACGTGTCACACTGCGGCCTTCCTCCAACTTCCCAATGATTCGACCTCGGGTAAAAGCATCCAGATGTAGTCTAACAAATTGATTATTCGCCATTTTTCTCTGAGGCAGCAACTCGGTGTGATTTTAACTGCTATACGGCGTGCAATCTGTTTGCCAGAAATACTGATCTTACACCGACAACATGCTTTATACTACTCAGACACTCCCCCATTACGTCTACCTGCATATCTGGGCATGTGCTACTGTACATCACCTTACTTAATCTCCTGATTGGTCTTTCTGTCCGCTCTGCCTCTTCGTTCAGCTGATATGCTAATTTTTCGACTTCGTCCTTAATTTTTGCACACCAGTGTATGTAAATGTGTTCATAAAGGCACAAATCCAAAAAAATTGTGATACGATTAACTCAAGAAAATCAAATTTTCATTTAATATTATTTACAATTTTCTTGTTTTTTACGTATAAATTTATTCATAACAAAAAAATTATTTGTCACAAAATCAGTCAAAGCATGATACATTAGCCTCAGAACGTTGTATAAAGAAAGGCAGTACAGGTTTTTCAGGAAATGTTTTCTTGAAATTTCAAGGAAGAATTGAACTTCTTTAATGTTCTTACATATCACTCTAAATATTGTTATTTCTGATTCGAATGATACATACTTCGAAATTTTCCAAAAATTTAGGAGCATTCAATTGTTGACGAGTCAAAAACTAAACATCAATGGTATCTTCTGATAAAGCGATATCTGACTTCAATCAATAAAAAAATTACAGTTTTGTAAACGATTTTTGATAAAACTTTGACTTTACAAAAATATAAATGTAAAGAAGGAAGGTCTAGGAAAAATTTTTACATAAAGATATGAATTTAATTTTGGAATTTATTTTGTACTATCCAAAATATTTTATTATGAATGAATTTTCGTGCAATGTAATATAAGCAAAAGTGAACACATTTTGGAATATAAGCCGATTCACATATAAGCCGAAAGATAAAATCATGTTCCCAAATTTCAGTCAAAACAGAAAACTTATACATAAGTCGAAATTAAAATCGCTCTATAAAACTAATATATATATAATATCAAGTAATTGGTCATCTAAGTCAAGTAGACCTTTCAAACGACCTCAAGATTAATGTGGATTCCTCAGGAAAAATACGTCAGAAACAATCGTACGGTGAGTAAAAAAAATGTTTCATCAGCATTGCTATGGACGAAACTGAAGATGATGTTATTTTACATGGCTGATGATCAACATCTTAAGCGTGAAGTAAAAGAAGATGGCATTCTTGCCTATACCGGAGGGGAATTTCTGAGAGAACTGCTAAAATTTCGGGAATATTTATATTGGGAAATTTCATTAATATATAGCAGAATTAAATAAAACTGAATTGATACTTTTCAATAAGTTTCGATCATTTCAAATATTGATATTTTTTGAACTATTAATTTTTGACAGAATAATTTGAAGTTGTTTTGAACTTACGCCGACTCTAAAACTTCAGTAACAAAATACTTGCTGAAAATTCTCCGCTTCCTCAAGAAATATGTGATACACATGCTAGTACACTGGTTATCATAATTTAAGGAAAACTCACAAAAATCACGATTGCTGAAAACGTTACATGTAGAATTTTATGAAACTTCCCCACAATATACAACACTTAGTAAGGTATGAAATAACATAGAAAGAAATTACTAGACAATTATGGTAGTATAAAAATTAGTACATATATAAAATGAACAAATCGAAGGTGACAGTTTGCTATAGGAAAAGTACCTTCAATATGGAATATGATCGCCTTTAGAAGCAATACAGCACATACAGAGATGTGTGATGCTTTCAATTATGCCGTTTATCAGCTCCATAGGAAGCGAGAGCCATTGCTCTTGCAACGCAGTTGCAAGCGCGGCAAGGGTCTGAAAGGGCGGATTGAGAGCAGCTAGACGTCTCCCTAAAGCATTCCAAACATGCTTGATAGGATTTAAGTCCGGGGATCGAGCTGGTCACTCCATGCGCATAATTGTTTCCTGTTGAAGATAATCACCTACGATGCGAGCCCTGTGGGGTCTTGCGTTGTCGTCCTGTAACAGGAAAGCATCACCTATTGGCCCGGAATATGGGCGCACATAAGTGTCAAATATGTCATCCCTATAAACCTGAGAATTTACGGTCCCCCTGGGAAAGACATGGAGGTCTGTGCGTCCAACCAGAGAGATGCCACCCCAAACACAGATACTGCCTCTTCCGTATGCATCTCTTTCACGAATGTTTGACGGATGATAACGGGTTCCAAGTTCTCTCCATATCAAATAACGCCTACTATCGCTTTCTAGACTAAACCTGAACTCATCCGAAAAGAGAACCGCCCTCTATTGATCAGGAGTCCAGTGGACATGTTGTCGTGCTCACTGCAAAGGGTCCCTCCTACGACGTGACGTGAGCGGCACGTAAATGGCTGGTCGCCACGCATACAGACCACCTTCGTGAAGCCTTCTACGCACAATTGACGTTGACACAAAACTTCCGGTGGCTGCAAGGCAGGATCTAAGAAGAGTCTGAGTAGCGGTTGTATTCCTGCTTGCACGTAATGTCAAATATCGGTCATTGGCGCTCGTGGTAGCAGTTGGCTGTCCTTAGCTGAGCCTCCTAGATGCCGAATTTGTGGTTTGAAATTGCCTCCAAAGTCTATGAACCACAGAAGGACTCACATTTAGCCATCTTGCCACTTTGTTTGACTTTGTCCTGCCTCTACTCTCTCAATGGCTCTCCGTGGTAGTTCTGCAAGGCAAATGATGCCTGGGGGTCATTGTTACGAATTAGCTATCTCAGATTTCAGATGTTACTATCACAGTGAAATATGTGGGCTTGCTCTCAAATATAAACTTTTATGCTCTTCGCAGATGACATATTACGAATGCAGTACCAGTAATTTGCATATTGCAGTTTTACCTAGCTATTCTTACTTGCCATTATATTCAAATTTTACACGGGTTGGCTTTTTTTTAAGAGAGTTATCCTTATTTTTGTAATTTTTAGTTAATTTATGATAACCAGTGTATTATGAACCGCAGGTCTTTCGTTTGGAAAGGCTAATTGTTATTGTTGAATATATCTATAATATTTTTAGCAGCTTACCCAATTCAAGTAATATATTACTTAGAACTTTTAAGTCGATTTTCTTGCTTATTTCTTGCGGGTAAGTATTCTAAAACTATATTGTTTAAAACGGATATTCATAATATAAAAATAGTGCTCTAGCAGTTGGTTCATAGTCAAGGATTAGTTGAATAGTATTTTGTTACCGAGTAAATTTGGCAGTATTTTAACAATTTAAATTAACAGTATTTGTTACCGTATAAGGTATTTCTTCCGCCTTCTTAGCCTGCCTTCGTGGTGTAATGGTCAGCACACTCGGCGCGTATTCGAGAGGTCCGAGGTTCGAGTCCCGGCGAGGGCATTGCACATATTTCATGACTTCTGCTTCAAAAAATATCCTAATAACTCTACAGTGGTGAACTAAAAGAGGTGGTGAATGATGATTTTCCACCACCAGGATTTGGCGATTGGGTTTCCTAATCGCCAGTCGACCTTTAAAAGGGGGACATCTAAAGTATTTCTCCCCCCTTCTTAGCATGCCTTCGTGGTCTAATGGTCATAATAGTCTGCGCGTATCCGGCAGGTACGAGGTTCGAGTCCTGGCGAGGGCATTGCACATTTTTCATGACTTTTGTTTCAGGGGAAAAAAACCCTAATGTCGCTACAACCGAAGTAATCAAAAGTACTATGGCAGTAAGCTTATATGGTACCCTTTTGTTACGTAATATGAAGCATACTCGACGCGCATTCGAGAGGTCCTGGATTCGAGTCCCGGCAAGGGTATTGCACATTTTTCACGTCTCCTGCTTCAAAATAACCTAACGATTGTACAAGTTATTTATGCATATTAGAACAATTTTATGGTCAACTAGAAAGTTGGGATTGAAAAATCTTACTTCAAAATATTTCAGTCAACAAAAATAAAAGGTGGGTAAACTAAAAACATGTTACCATTTTTAAAACTAAAAAATTAATCAGTTATGAAATTAAAAGTGCTGGCACCAAAGTAACGAAAATGAGCACCCAAGGATAAAAAATGATGCGAGATCGAGGAAAACATATAATAAAAAAAGACTGTCTGAAAAAGGAGACATTAGGAACCATTAACAATGCATTAATAGTACGGGGAAGAATGAATCATACGAAAAGACCCTTTTTGATGTAATTCGTTATGATTACTACCTTGAAGAACGGAAAGATTATTCTATTACAATCACTTTCTCCTTAGTGAATTCTAGAAAGAAAAAAAAGTGAACGTTAATAACATCGTGGATGTGTGGCTAGGAGTTCTGACTATCCATGAAGCATTAACACATGAATAAAGAGCAATTTATGAATGGGCGATGCTCTAACTATGCAATCTGAGACCACCAAGAAGAAAGTCGAATGCAAAGACGCAGTGTTAATAGTTTCAGCAAGTCAAAATGTTTAACACTAAATTGTTACTGGTTCTGAAGACTCTACATTTTGAAGATTAAAAGCAAAATAAAATTAAAGTGATAAATGAGCTCCAGGAAGTAATACGTAGTAGGCTATTATGTTAATGTAATCTGAGAAAGCAAAGGAACTAATAAAAACAGCTGAATACTTGTTAACTATTAACAAAATATTTCCATAATATTTTATTTTCTTTAAAATAAACGTTTTTGTTCTAAATTATTTATGTAACATAATATAGGGTGTTTCATATTGCATGGAACAAAAGCATACGCGTGAACACTGTGATTACCTTTATTTTGATAAATCAAAAACTAATCAAATAAATCACATATACAGTGAATGTCGCATTCCAGTTCCTGTCACACTCAATGATAGAATATCGTTTGTTAATGATTGGAGCACTTTCATTTATCTGCTGCTTCAGTTGTTGTATGTCTAGGGAAAGTGGAATCACAATGTCCAGGGGAATCATAATGGGCTTGATCTTGAAATCTCAGAGACCAACTAAGCAGTGGAATATCGTTTAACCCAGCATGGCCACTCCAGCCATGGGTAGACTATCGTTCAGGTACTGGCGTATGTTTTTTATACCAATGTGGTGGAACGCCATCTTGCTGCAGAATGAAGCCCGGAATCACTTCCTCCAACTGAGGGAACAACCACTCTGATAGTGTATCTTGGTAAGTGCACCCGTTAGTCGATTTTTCAACGAAGAAAAAAGGAACAAAAACACAACTGTTGGAAATAGCGTAGAAAACGTTCACCTTTTGAGAACCATGCTCATGCTGTATTTCCCCACGTGCATTTTCCGTGCTCCCAGATCGTAAATTATGGCAATTAACTTTGCCAGAAATGAGAAAAGTGGCTTCATCCGTAAACTCAAATCTTTGAAACAATCTACCTCCAGACACACAGGACTTAAAATAAAGTTATAAGCAGAAGTTATGATTAATTTATGGACCTCATTATCAATGCAAACAAAATGTAGTGAATTGAACAAGGGTGCTTTCAAAATTATTATTTAATTTGCTTTTACCTATCTGTATAATAAAGGATTTTTTTCACTAACTAAGATTAAAATTGAAGAATCATAATTGATTTAACATTTTGTGCCGATCTCAGACTTGAGCTTACCAACATACTTCCAGACAGAGAATAGCTGTGCGAGAATCGTCAGCTCATCTGTGTCATTATTATGAGTATAGTCCCACCGTCCTAAACGCAACCTTGGCTAAAACACATAAACTTGTTTAAAAACAGCCTTGAATTGTTAAAAACAATATAATTTTTCTTCTGTTAATTTAATTGATTAACATCAATGGAAAATTAAAATAATTTTAATTAATTGTATATTAAAAATGTAAGGATAGTGATATATATTAATGCTAAAAGATTGCTCTCGAAGGGAATAAATGTGAAATGGTTCGCAGAACATTCTAATATATAACATAGGTCTCGATTTGAAATAAATTTGAGAAACGGTGCTATAAAGTACACTTGGGATGTTCGAGAAAGAGCCACTGCACAACGTTAACTACCTCTTAGGATTCTCCAGGCATTAGAATCTTGCTGTTGGAAGAATGGAACTCATTACCGGAAGTTACGGTCAGCAACCTCATTTACATTGTTAAATCTCATGGCAAGACATGTTAAACTATGCACGATGACCCCAGTCCTTATTAGCTACATCATTCTGGGTATATGAAGTATCACGTTTTGACCATTTTTTGTTCCATTTTCATACCGCAAAACAATTAGCTCCTGTACCATTGGCTGTCTCACAGTATTGCGTACCTGTGCACAAAATTTCGTCGAAATAAGTTAATTATTTCCTAAGATGTCACATGTTTTATGCTTGTAACTTCAGTTTTAGATAGTAATTTATTTTAGGACGTTCAGAAATCATTAAAAATCATTAAAAATTTAAGAAAAACATTTCTTAGGCTCTTAAAAAACTTTCGTATTTCTGAAAGAAGCCCCAAAGAATAAGTTACAAAAATGAGGCTTAAATTTTGAAGAGAGTAGATGTAAGATTTCACAGACGAGCTGACAGCTAGTAGAAATTTAGGGCTGTGACCCCAAGCCTTTGAACACGAGAGAATTAAATAACATAGCGCTAAATATTTCAGCAATTCGTGGTTACTATATTTATAAACCTACTAGCGGGTAGGCTTTTCAGATGAGCTAGCTGCCGCTAAAGCAGAATTTATAAGTTCTACGTACACCTGATTAGAAAATGTATAAAAACATTTCAATACCAATGAAATCAGTTAATTCTTTCTAAGCAACAATCAGTTCGCAAGTAAATTTTTTGTTACCAAACCAGGAAACAAAAACTTTCGACACTTCATGTTAATATGCATACGTATGACGTCATGATTTGAATTTAATATAATGTAACAATTCTCAATGTCAATAAAAGAATTAAGGTGGCAATAACATACCGAATTAGTTATCCTAACCTGAAACGAAAAAGTTGCCAAAAGCTGCTATTTACAATAGAAGATCTATTTATTTAAAATGCTGACATTTATTTAAAATGCTGACATTTATTTAAAATGCTGACATTTATTTTCGCCATACAAGGGTGAAGCCATACGAAGATAAGAATAGTCAAAATGGCTTCCCATGAATTTTTGAAATCCGGAAATCCTTCTCTCGAAACTCAACTCACCGCCGTTCTAGAGGAGATGAGGCCACAAACAAGCACAAACAGACGCGCACAAACATTACCAGTTATTATTATAGAATCTGTGTTGAAAGCAATGCGTATGCACTATTATTTAATACTGGTGGTCTAAGTGATGGAAGTAATTTATAAACCTAAATATTAAAGTGGTCTCTTTATATATTTATGAGCATATTTGGTTCGGAAAGTTTATTTACTAATGGTTTCTGTTATTAGATCTGATGCATAAGTTTGTACAAAATCTAATTGGGAAATAATTTCACTTATGGTAACAACATAAAATTAAATCCTTAATGAAATTATGAACAAATTTTTAAGTTTAACTTAACACAACTAATTAGAAAACTATTTCATTTGAAATAAAAAACAAAATTAGATATGTAGAATTATACTGAAATGCAACAGAATGAACAGAACTAAATTGAAAACATAATCTGTTATTATAATAAAATAGAAATGAATGCATTAACATTAGAAAGGAGTTTGTTATTTTTCCTACTTAAACTCTAATCCTTAAATGAATTGATACACATAATATATAAATGAATGAAGATATATGTGCTTAAATGAATACATATGCATGAACAGAGAGAGGGATGCGTCTGTCTTTAGGCATATACTTGAGGTATCAATGATTACATTAAGACTTTTTCATTTTCTCAGTCGGTTCCATTTAGAACACCCTGAGAATGAATTCCAAAGTCTCGTAACTCTATTATTCTTTAGCTAAGCTAAAGAAAAATTTTACAGATGTAATAATTAGACGTGCATGGAAACATGTTTCAGACTGAGTGTAAATAAGTTTGTAAAATAATGTGAATAGGGAGTTTTAAAGAGCATTTTGCGATCAAAGGAATTAATATTAAAATACTGGCCGCTATGAGGCCAGCCTTCGTCTGGCTTTTAAACGTACCAGAAAAATGCCTAAAAGACACACCTGGGACCTATGGCAGCATAAGTTCTTCCAACGTTTTTCTCTTTGTTAAGATTCCAACCCTACTTTGTATACGGCCCTGATGAATCTCCAGAAAAACATATACATCTTGAATTTTTAGCAAATTAATTGCATGAGAAAATTAAACATTTGTTAAAGCATAATTTATGTCCCCGTTCTTAAGCACCACCATGACAACATAAAAAATTATATAAAAATTCTACAATAAAATTAAAATTTTTTAAACATTTTCTTACTCGATAGTTTGAATGATCCTTTTTCTGAAATTCTGAAATGTTATGATACTTTAGGTAATCTTCTGAGGAAATGTGTCAGCAGTCACATCGCAGCCATTTAACTTGTATAAAATATTACAATGAAATAATCAATATGCCTTGATACAAATGTTAATTATCCTAATAAAGTAATTAAACAATTTACCGTTGCAAAAAGAAACAACTTTGTAATTTCTTAAACTTTTCAGTCTCTTAAAAACAGTAACATAAAAAATACGATGAAAAATTGTTACCAAACCGAATTTTTTAAAAGAATAAAACTATTCAAAATGATGCAATTTCACCAAAAATCTATCGACAACAATAAGAAAGGAAAATTGTTGACAAAACTACATTTTAAAATATCGGAGATGCAAGAAGTGTATTCGGAAGCTTCATTTAAAAAAAATACAAAATATCATTATTTTTCAAAAATTCTTTTTTTAAAAGGAGTCCAAAAGATTAAAGTTCAACGTGTCCAAAAATCAAAGGAAATTAAACAGCACATTTTTTAAAATAAGTTTTTTTTTAAAAAAAATCCGCCGAAAAGGTGTTAAGCTCACCTTCCTAAATAAATTCGTATTTAATCGATTTATTGAAATATGAAATTTATTTTAGGTTCGTAAAATAGCTAAGTGTCTACGCTTCACGACGATGTAAAAATGAAATGTATAGAGTGAAATCTCGCTTTCCTGTAGCCCATTATGTCTCAAAATGACGCGATTTGGTCACAAAACATAAAATAAAAAAAAATTCGAATTCGAATTTCGAAAAAATCGCTTCGAGGTGCACTGGCTCTTGTGTAGATACACCTATGTACCAAATTTCGTGGTCCTGGGTCTACTAGCTTACTCGCAACACGAACGAAAGACACACACACACACAACACACACAGACTCTTTGTTTTATTATACGTAGAGATAAAGTTCCTTAAGTAACTTATTACACCAAACCTAATTCATTTAACTAACTAAATCTCTCTAAACAAAAATAAGCATCTATAATACTGATTCATATGCAAATTACATAATTATACTCTGTAGAACACTCCAGGTCATAAAAATCGAAACTGATAAATTTACGACATTAATTCCTTGAATTAGTTTTTACTGCCGTAAAAATAATTCACGCATTCAACTACAATACATCTTTTCAAGAGAAGAAATTTTTATAATCATCATAAGACAACGCTATATATGAAGACAACAGAATTCAATTAGTATCTCACAATTAATTCAATTATTCTGTAGATTATTAGCCTTTTACGACGTCCAATCAGATTCCCACGAGATTCCCAGTTCGTTTCCCTTTCAGCCATTTTTATATCCATCTCTTAAAAATCTTAAAAAGGAAAATAGTAGTACATAGTACGTAATTTTGAAAAAAAAAATAATTAATATTCCCACGTCTTTAAGATTTGACAAATTATGGATTCAAAATTTCTCATTACTCAAAAATAGTCCGCGCCCGAAGCAATGCAATTCACGATTGTCGTCTCTAAACTCGTTAAGAAACGAAATGTAAATAAGGGGTCTGAAACATATGAGATAACAAAAAAAGCTGATCTGTGTAATTGCACGGAAGATAGAGGGAAATTTTTGAAGTCATCTCATGGCATATAATAATTACTCTTGGGCATAGAAATACAAACTTCGATTGGATTCTGTTCTAAGAGAACATTATCGCTCAAAGTACATCGAATTATTCTTTAATACATTTGTTCCAAATATTTCTCAATTCTCGAAAGAATGATTTATTTGATGAAATTTTTTATAAACTGAGTATCAGTTGTAGCTTATAGAGTTATTTATTTATTAACATTTTTATAAAACTCACTGAAATATATAGAGAGAATAAAACTGGAAAGAGAAATATTTTTAATGTTGCTTTTCTTTGATTTAAAGCAAAAACATTATTTATCATGATTTTATCGTATTGCAATGGTTTCATACGAGAGTATTATTTTACGGCCATTGGATTTGTTTGAAAGAGTAAACAGAAAACGCGTTTCAAAGGAATTAGAATTGACTTTTGTAAAACGTGCTATATTTTAGAAAGAAGCTATAAAAGAATATTTCATGATTAATGTAATAAATAATCTCTTAGCTAAATGCCCTATCAGTTTTCCACAGCTTGTTGGCTTTAATTCTGTCAGAATGTTTTACCTTCTTTTCTGAACATCTTTCCGCTCGCGCCCTGAAGTAAAAACTTGCAAATGTACACTACTCCAAATAAATAAATAAATAAAATAAAAAAATGGGACAGTTCTATATCTCCGTTCTACTGGGCGGATTAACAAAATTCAACTTGCGCTTTTCATGTATCGAAAACGCGACTTAGGGTATGTGTTATATATATATGTAACTAGTGTTCTAATAATAGGAATTTTGACAAAAAATTGAACTTTTTCTGAAATAACATGCCAATTTTTTCCATATTTCTATTCTACGACTCAAATTATGCCAAACTGCGAAGTTTTCTAAAAATCGCCGAGTAGTTCTTAAAAAAATTAGCTCTCAACAGTTTAACTCCTCAATGTTAATCGAATCTGACATATATATTTATTAATATCTCTTTTTTATTAAACTTACGTGATTTGTTCTTCCAGAATTCGAAATTTGAGCTTAGTCCAAATATAATTCGCATATTTTCTATGATTTATTTTTTAATTTGTGTTTTTAAATAATTTTATAAATTTTTTGAAAACCTTTTTGTATTATAATCCATAAAATTTTTATCATCTTAAAATAGATGTATTTCTAGGAATACATGCAAAAAATTAGAGTTATATACTCTGAATTTCATAACATATATTTGAATTTACACTATAAGCTATTTCTCCCTCTTTCTTAGCATGCCTTCGTAGTATAGTGGTCAACGCGCTCGACGCGCATTTGAAAGGTCCGTGGATCGAGTCTTCGCGAGGCCATTGCGCATTTCTTCACATCTTTCCAGTTTCAAAAAATACCTAATATGTCTACAGTGACGCCGGTACTGAAAAAAAGGCGGTGGATGATGATTCCTGGGATTTGGCGATTGGGTCCCTTAATCCCCAGTCGCCCTTTAAAAGGGAGCGTATATAAGGTATTTTTCCCACCTTCTTAGCATGCCTTCGTGGTTTAGTGGCCAGCACTCTCGGCACGCATTCGAGTCCCTGCGAGGGCATTGCATATTTCTTCTCATCTTTCCTGTTTCAAAGCGTACTTAATGTCTCTAAAATGCACTGGCGTGATTTGAAATTTGGCATATTTGTTACAAGGGAATTATTCTTGGCACAAACTGAAAAAAAAAGTGTCAATATAAATTTTTTAATTTCTCCGTAAATTTCGCACCGCATTTTACAAGGTTTAATATTTAGGCATAATTTATGTCGTAGAATGGAAACATGGAAAAAAATTGGCATGTCATTTCAGGAAAAGGCCGAATTTGTGTCAAACGCTTATATTAAAACAATGCTATATATAAATCTAATACATATCCTATGTCGCGCTTTCGAGACATGAAACACGCAATTTTAATTTCGTCAATCGGCCCAGTAGAATGGGAGATAGAGAACTGTCCCCCCCTTTTTTTTCTTTTGCGCAATGTACACGGGTTAAAAAAAGTACTATGTTATTTTAGATAAAGAACAAAGAAGGACAATTAAGCATGACAGCTCAGACATGTTTGGAAGGCAGGACAAGTTACGATCAGGAATGACGTAATTGCTCGCGAAGCAGTGCTCATACTAGCCAGGTGCATATGTACAGCTAAGTTGCGATTGGTTAATTTTTAGGTTTTAATTCTCTTTGCAAGCAGTGTTACTTAGAAAGATCTCGAATTTGGGAGAAAAGATGAGCTTAGGGAGAGGACACGAAATTTAGAATGGTCAATTTTGAGGTTGCGAATTATTTCTTAACGTAGTCATCGTATTTTATTATATCTTACGCACATGTACATAAATTGGGGACATATTCGAAATTTAGCATTACTTTTCAGTTTAGTACAGGCATTGTTAACTCGCGGCACGCTTGCCACAGTGTGGCACGGCGAAGTTTTAAAAGTGGCATGCGAAGACTAATTGAATTAAAAGATTTGAAAAAATAATAATATCGTCTGTATCAACTCTGCTGATAGACACATACATAAACACATTAAAATAAATGTAATAATTCAGTTTCCCTTCAAGACGTTCATTGTTACCCAACTTAAATCCAAATCGAAATTGTTGACCAACAGCAGCCTACTATGAAAAGAAAATCTAAGGATCTTATTTAAACTGCAAGTGATCTAAATTATATTGGATTTTGGAAATTTGTTCCAACAAGCAATTTTCCAAATTTAGAAGATTTGGTTGTTAAATATTGTTGTAGGTTTGGAACAACGTATGTCTGTGAACAAATGTTTTCCATTATGAACATAATAAATTCAAAATATCGTTCAAGATTAACTAATATGCACCTAAAACACTAAATTTTATTAGTAGCATTGACTGTTTATTAGTTATTTAGAATTAAATGTTTCAAATAAGTTATTTTATATTTTATACACAACCTAACTGACTGAAATTTTAAAAATGTTTATTAACAATAGAACCCCAGATTGTACGTTTGTTTTGTTTATCGTATTACGTTTTAGATATCCACTGTTCAAACTTACACAAAAAAAATTTACTATTTGCATAAAAATCCCATAATCTGCCTATAAATAAAATATTTTCACCCTTTTTTATTTCTTAGTATGTTGGAAAAGCTGGAAGTGACACGTATAACTTTTGTTTTTTAAATAGTGGTACTCTTCCCAAAAAAGTTGGCAACCCCTGGTTTAGCACGACAATTTCTGAAATGTTACAGCAACCTCATTTTGGCGCAGAGTTTAAATGAAACTTTATCGACTTTAAAAGCGATCGGACCTCTTCTTTCGAAAAAAAAATATTCTGCAGAAGTAAGATTGCTGTTTTGTTTAATTTTAAATTTTACACCGGTGTCTTTCTCTTATTATTTGATTCACATCATTAGGAAAATAAAAATAATTCAGTATCCTAGCCGACGTTACACGAATTATTGAAAATTAAAGCCCGTTTTGTATAAAAATAAGGAATATAGCTCTGCCTAACATTGCCACTTTGGAAATGTTATTTATAATAATTAAAATTAATTCAGCGTATTATATCAATTCATTATTAAAAATACTTCCGTTTCACATTCATTTAAAGCAAGTTGAAAAGCTATATAAGAATGATCGCATATGAAATTTTTGTAAAAATATCATTTATGAATTTGCACACAACAAATGAAAAATCAAAGAAATTTTTTCTGATGCAGAATGGTATAGTAAATTTTATGTATTTATAAAGAGTCCTTTTCATAGAATTCTCTTGTATCACAACATCAATTTAATTTAGACACGTTCTCGCTGTTTTCAACTGTTATAAAAAATAAGATGATGCATATTTAAGAAATTAATATTTAGAGAAAAATTTAAAATTCACTCCCCTGCCTTGTTTCTCCAATGGAAACATATTCAAGTTGCAAAATGTTCATTCAAAGTTCCATGCAGGTAATCAGACAAAAAAATTAGATGAATTTTTAGTATATTCTGAATTCGTAAAGACCTTTATCAAATGCGAACAATATTCAATTAAAAACAAATTTACTTATTATAGGAAAGTATGCTTATCAAAGAAATATAATGTAACTGAATTTCAAATCAGTCGCCCAACTGGCATAGTGGTTACCGAAGGGCCTGGGTTCGAATCTTGCAGTAAATCCTTAGGCTTGTAAAAATTTCGTTTTACATCTGAAAGCATTACAGTTTAACATCTACATTACAGTTTTCTTTCTTATGCCTCAGTGAATTAAATAATTATCAAGTGTGAATATTGAAGCATTTCAGCAACAATTTAAGTACTTCTTTCAATTTTGGGAAGTGAGCGTATTTCTTTCGAACTACTTTTAAAAGCATTTTGTACCTGATTCGAAACAAATATACTCATTTCCTTATAGTTTCCACTTAATTCCTAAGCAATTTATTAGTTATATTCTCCTTCTGTTTTCTTTGCAGAAAAGTTATGTAATATGTATGGTTTTTTTGATGAATTAAAACAATAAACTGCGGAAACGCCATTCATTATTCCCTGTTTCACTAAAAGAAGGCTCATATATTTTTTTACGATGAGAGTAAGAGCTAACAAACTGTTCTAAAGATTTCGTTCGGGAAGAAGGCTTTTATGTTACTTGGGTATCCGGTATAGCTATAACTTATATAGTAGTTAATGAACTAGCAACTACTATAGGACTTGACATATTCCGTTACGAAGCTTTGCAATTAAAGGAAATAAATTGATACCCTTACTCTTTCAAATGCTTTCCTGATTTCAAAATGGCTTGACAATGGAATATTATACAATTCTTGTAACATTCTTAAACTCGCTGGAATAACCATTGATACTTTGATACAGAAGTAGTTATACAGAGCATCAACTACTTTTCCAGTATTTCCCTGTAAAACTGAAATAAGTCCGCAATGGGCCAGGTGATGAGGGAAGCTGATTGAATCCCAATGTGAAACCAAAGGAGTTGGGGCTGGAATAACCAATGTAATTCAATGTTTTTAAATCTTTCATTTGAATAAAATGGAAGATTATCTATGACTTCATAGTTCGTGGCCTGATTCCTAATGCTAGTGATAACATGATGTTAGAATTATCAAGTTGTTCCGTCTTTTAAATTTACATAAATATTTTTGAACTCTAAGTTCATTTGAAATTCCAGAATTATTATTTCACTCGAGTCCCCTTTTTTATTTTAACATGACACATGTATTTTTATTCCTCATCGTCTAACACTTGTCTTGATAAAGACATTGATTTTCTCCCCTGGTTGTGTTTCATTTTTAAGTCATATTCTCGTAACGTGAAAGGTCATCTTATCAACCTTGGCGAGAAAGTCTTCCCAGAATACAAAAGCGTTATTACAGCATGGTCTTATTACAGGATCTTTGTTCCAAAATACTGCATTTTAAAATGGTTAACAGCCCACCCCCAGTGTTTCTCTCTCTGTGGCTGTGCAATATCTTTGTGTTGTGTCAGAGGTTTGCTAAAGTACGTCACTGGTTGACCATCTTGCATAAATACAGCCTCTACCACAAAATCAGACGCATGTGCCGATATTTCTAACATGCAGTGTGGGTTAGGAAATTTCGTTTTTTAAAAGCTGTAGTCGCCTGCGCCGACCATATAAATCTTAATTTTCTTCTTTTAAAATTTAACGAACGCTCTGCTATATGAGCGAAATCTCTAATAAATCCCTTATAATATGAACACAAGCCCTTAAACGACGCTAATTCCTTTGTTGTATGTGATGGCGAATAACTTATTATTGCCAAAAAGTTTGTTTATTCTGTTTTAATTCCTCGCTCAGATATTTTGCATCGCAAGTTTTTTCGCTGCAGATTTGCCGCGTTTACTTTTAAACCCGCTGCTTTCAGAAATGCGGAAATTTCATCCATATCCTCTATTTATATATTAATTGTATTACTAGAGGATAGTATAAGCCTTAAAATTATACCGATGGCCTTATGAAATATAGAAGGGACTCCAAATAAGTCAAATGGTTTTCTCAAAACACATTAATCGCCGATTTAATAATAAATGCTGTTTTCTGCACGCTTTCCAGTTTCATGCATATCTGTAAATAATAGGAAGTGGGATTCATAAATTTAGTGGGTTTTATTTTTCTTATTTCCCTCTATTATTGCTGCCGGTAAACGGGATTTTTCAGCTAGAATTCAGTTTTTAATAGTCAACAGCGAAACGCCATGGCTTAAAACCAGTGGGAAAAATTTTCTTTTTCTCAGGCAAACCTACAGGACTAGATTAGGGACTATTCGTGGGGATTTTTATTTTTTTAGCGATTCCTAAATGCGCGTTTTTATGAGTTCTTCTTTCACCTTACCATACCGGTAGAGTTTTGCTTTGAACGGGGATTTTTTCAAGTATCCATGGCATGAATGACATGTTAATCCTGGGGTCTCATATTGCTGAAAACGTTCTCACCAAATTTTATATTTTTACTTTTCTAAGGGAACATTTCTTTGAGGTCTAGGACTGGCGATTCTGCTCCCTTCTGCTTTACATATTTCATTTGTAATACTAGAGACTGCTATTGAAAATCAGTTCGCGCACCAGCTGATTTCAAAAAATCATATCCCTAAATCATATTTGCCTGAAAATTCCCTAACACGAAAAATAATATCTTTATGCTCCTCATTCTTTGCCCGCACACTCCATGTGATACTCTTTATGCATTCGAAATATTTTCCTTGCATCATTACTACCTTGCTCCCCATGATTTCAAATAAATGTATGTCTGAAAACATTTTAAAAGCTAAAAAAGCTATTAAAGTGTCCCTGTATACAATAAACCCATTAATGGTGCAGTATCCAAAACAAATTGAATATGTGGGAATTCCACATGTTTCACCAGCACAGTATTCGATTGAATTCGAGAGCCCTTTTCTATATTCTGGGGTGAATGGCCTCTCCGAAACAGCACCCCTTCTTAATTTGAACTCCTCTAGTTTTTAATCATCACCGAATTTCCTCTTATCCAAAACAATTTTATTTCGGTGATCACCATTTTGTTCTACCCATCAAAAGATTCTGCCGGCCTCTAAAGTTTTTCTTTCCGTGAAATTTATTACCTCTCTTCGCAACAGCTTTCCTGAAACTCCAGCTAAATTTTCCATGGATCTCTCACCTATGCATATTTTCTGACGCACGCCGACTTTCGGTTTGCACCTCCAATTCAAACAATTGCTGTAAAGTCTCGTGATTTCTTAACTTCAAAATTCCTGAACGCGCGTCAGTGTTCGTGGCGGAATTAAGTTCTATGGTTTTTAACGCTGGATTTCCTACTATACAACAACTTCACAATTTGCTTTTTCCCTAAAATAAACGCTGTTACTGAAAATCTGCTGTTTACTTAATCTTTCCCATCTAATTAGGATTCCTATCAAGCCCTGTCTCTAACCCGAGGAAAGCTTTCAATTTCAATTTATAATTTTTAATTCCCGATTTTGCTAAAAAATTCTCTCCAGTATCTTTGAACCAACTTAGCGCTTGACCCTTAAGAGTGAAAAAAAAACTGTTGCTATGTAACCAACTTTTACTTTCTTGCCTACTGCATGCAATGGTATGTGTCTGTCTAACCTGTCTACGGCAGTCAAACCTAAAGTTCATAAACCGCAGTAATACTCTCAGGCGACGTTTCGCCCCATCTGTGTAAGTAACAACTGAGTCCCAAGAAGGCTTCAGACGCCTTTTTTGCTAAAAAACTTTAAACTGAACAAATAAAAATGCCTGACTTTGTGTGCTTACAATCTAAATCTCTGCAACCTGAGTGATACCAGGTAAAAGTTGAAACAAAATCGATACGTGTGCATCCATCTAGACATCGCACGACCTTACTAAATGTTAAGCTGGGAGAAAACCTGGGGGGGGATTCGAGGGTCTTCCACCCCTTTCCCATACCTCCAATCTCTCCACAGGATTTTGGTTCGCCATGTATTTTGAGTATCTCCTTGCCTCACAGACAGTATACGCTTACAAACATCCATGTATTCTTCGGTACTGTAGCCAGCATCCCCTAACACTTACTATACCAACTGAGCGGTGATATAAGGCAATAGAAAATCGTCTTAACATTTAAATTAATTAGTTGCTGGAGGTAATAATGCAAACAATCTAACATGTATTGGCTTAAATTAGTTCACGACTTACTTCGGCCAGCAAAATCCTAATGCCGGTTAATTAATTCGTACAGCTGAGTAAGAGAAAAATAGTACAGCGAGCTTCACTTTCAAACGTACTCTCTGTCTAAACTTTCAAGAACTCTGACTCAAATACCCATATATCATTTACATCCTGGTGAGAGCTAACAGAAAACATAAGCAAATGAGTTGATTAACATAAATTATACTTTTCAGAATAAATAAATATGTAAGATTCATACATGATTGCAATTAGGCGAGTCAATTAAATTTTTAATTTCCACATCAGTGTGATATATGCTAATTTAAGAATTTCGTTTGAGCTCAACTAGGATAATAAGTTAATAATATCGTATTATTTTTGGATGAAAACAAAGCAAAATCAAATATAAAATTTGAACATTTTTTTCCCATCTGGCGTACGATAATCATTTAATGGGGGGAAGGTCATAATACAGTTAAGAAAATTTAAATTTTGAGCGTTTTATATTTTATAAAAAAGTTAATAACTTCAAAATTTCGAACAAGTTAGCAGCCGGAAAAATACTTTTTTTGTCTCTCTACGTCTTCAAATCGACGGCTTGCGTCCACAAAGAGCCATTAAACAGGTAAAAACAATATCTGATTCACTATGCCCTTTTTACGTCCTTTAGGAAGCGTTAAAAAAAACATCCGCGACACGCTTTTTTTGCATTTTTTGCAATTACTCCCATAGTATCATAATGAAGGAACGATAAACAACGCCATGAGTAATAAAAAGTAAACGCTTCTCTCGGTTCTAAAGGTTTTAATGCTTCTTTAGAGCATCGTAACAGATACGTTCGAATTTCTCAACGAATTTCCGTCACTATTTTTGTTTTCCCTCCGTGGCTTGAATTTTTTATATCCATTGAAAGTGATTTTTTTTTCGGGCATGAATAGTTCAGACAAGCCACTTTCGCTCCCTTTTTTTCTGCTTTTATTTTGTATTTTGCATTTGCTTTTACGATAGTGGTGGACATTGAATTTTATTATGAACCGAGCTGCAGATTTGGCTCGTTTTTAATGATATTTTTTGGTCGTTTAGCTTCCCTTTTATAGTCTTACTTCTTCTCTTGCGAGAACTATGAAGGCGATAACAATACGTTCCCTAATAACACATTTAAAAGAGTTTTCGTACTTCTGGACTCAAATTTCAAAAGTACTTTAAGCTGCATGTTAAATGTTACTTCAAGATGTCTTCCTCGATCATGTTTTTGACCTAAAATTAAAGATGGTTTGGAAAACATCAACTTCTCTATCAGTTTTTGAAGAATTGGTATTGGTTTGAGCCCACGCGAAGACTGGAATTTTACAGCAGAATATAGAAAGGACACTTCATAACTTTTCAATTTTAATAACTGCTTGATAATAGTGATATCGCACATTGTCTTAACAGTGTGTAGAGACATTAAGTATTTTTTTCGACGTCAAGAAACTCAAGAAATGAGCAATGCCTTCGCCGGGATTCGAACCACGGACCTCTTGAATGCGCGCCGAGCATGCTAACCGCTGCACCACGAAGGCATGCTAAGAAGGCGGGAGACATACCTTATATACTCCCCCTTTTAAAGGGCAGCTGGGTTTATGGGACCCAGTCGCCAAATCCTGGTGGTGGAGAATCATCATCGACCACCTTTTTAGTTCGGGCGCCACTGTAGATACATTAGGTATTTTTGAAAACAGAAGAGACGAAAAATGAGCAATGCCTTAGTCGGGACTCGAAACCCGGACCTCTCGAATACCCACCGAGTGTACTTGACCATTACACCACGAAGGCATGCTGAAAAGGCGGTAGAAATACGTTACATACTCCCCTTTCTAAAGGGCGGCTGGGAATAAGGGAACCCAATCTTCAAATCCTGATGGTGGAGAATCATCATGCATTTTTTAGTTTGGGCGCCACTGTAGAGGATTGCAGAAAAGTAAAGAACTGCGCAATGCCTCGCCGGTATTCGAACTACGGATATCTCGAATACGTGTCGAGCGGGCTGACCACTATACCACGAGGGAATGCCAAGAAGGCGGGAGAAATACCTCATAAGGATAAGAATAAATTTATAGCACTACTAATTTTATTATATTCTTTACAAATCCGTATTTAATTCATATTTATGAGCCCTAAGAATAGATATGGATATAATTGTAAATTCCCGTTTTATACGAATTTGTGAAGAAATATCATAAGTAAACTCAGAATAACTGATTGTTCTTGACTGTGATCAATTCATAGCTCTGATCTTAATTAATGTTCATATCAGGAGGATAAGTCACGACAATAATATTCTTTTAAGAATCCAATGAAATCTAATGAATCATTTATAGATCCATGTATTTTTATAATATTGTCTACTACCTTATTGTCTACTCTTATTTATAATATTGTCTGCTACCTACCCAGCGGCCGAGCGGTAAAGACGCTGAACACTGGTAGTTCGGTCCGAGGTTCGAATCCCGTGAACGGGCTGGCTGCATGAGCGCTTTCGTGGTTTATCCCATGTGTAACGTGTATATGAGCCAGTTCATCTTAGAAAGTCCTCCACGAAGGCATCCCTCCCTTTAGGCAGATAGCCATCCTGTGCTTTGCCATAATTGAATAACCTAAACTAACCTAACTACCTTATTTGTTCGCATGTTTCAGCGAAGGTCAGGATAAAGAAATAAAACTCCCAAAATGCGATACCTTCCAAAAGTTTGAATAACTTCGTAACTCTGATAACTTTATTTTCCGACTTAGGGTATCTTATTAACATTTAGTATGATTACGAAGCTGGACTCCATATTTTATACTTCAGTGAATCAACTTTCTTTTATCTGATTTTATGTTCGAATAATTTAAAATGTAGAAAATTTGCTCTGACAGAATCATTCTTATTCATTGTAAACCTTTACTGTAAAGGAAAGAATTGAATGCTGTATCTATTTATTGATATTTTGCAACCATTATTTGAAAATAATCATATCGAGGAAGATTTTTGAAAGATAGAAATATTACGATTTCTGTCATTTTCATGCATAGATCCATCCTATTTTTATTGTCTGATACAATATCTTAGCACTTAATACAAGTTTTTTTTCCTGTCATTTCTTAATATTAATTACTTTGCTCATTTTACTTATGATTTTTATATTCTGCAGCAAAAGAAATAAAAGGTATATATCCTTTACAAATAACATTACAAAATGTTTAGTATATATTTTAGTATATATACTGTCAGAGAGCTTAGGACCAAAAAGCCAAAAAATCTAAGACTCCTTTCAGGAAATTTTCGAGTTATCTTTTACGAAGATTCCTCTTGTTGATTATAAAGGGATAAAAGCTCAAGTAAGTTAAAATTATTTTCATTACATTGTTTTTGACAATATCTTCTTGAATTATCCCAGGCTCCCCATCTCCAAAAATTTACGTATAATTTTGGTCAAATAAGGATGCGGTATTTTTTGCACGTTAATTTTACGAAATTTATACGAATAAAAAAAACTGAAAATACTGCTGGCTCTTTATCGAATTTTCCGCACATTATTTTTACGAAAATTATGCGAATCCAAATGTACCGAAAAAAACTACCGCCTTCATGGTACATTTCATTCGTCTCTTTTACAGATATTATGCAAACTCTAAAAAGATTGAAATGAACGTTTATGAATTAAAAAATCTAGTGTTTCTCTGGCATTTACCTTTATTTTCCTTTTCCCACGGACATGAGAAAAGTAATGTATGCAAATATTTTTTTTTCAACAGCATTTTAATGTGATACCAAAATTATTTCTGCGTTTAAATTGTCTACGAGTTTTAAATTATTTTTCCTCTGATTAGAAACCTCTAGAAATTTGAAAACAGTCTTGATATTTTATATAAATTTAAATTACTTTAATCATTATTCTAACATCCATATATGAGGGTAAAATTTTTTAATTAGTTTTTACATGGGATTTAAATTTGCATATACATTTGCAAAGAAATATATTTTCTTGATTTAAACATTTTCAAAATAACTTACTTATTTTCTTACATCAAATTTTTCGATTTTATCCATATCAAAGTTACATTAACTTACACAATTTAATTTCTTTTATGAAAATCCCATTACCCATTTAACTAGAATAAGCTGTATATCAAGTTTGTGTACTTACTGCATTTGGTACAAAATTCGCCTTATTTAAGCAAATGTTGGCAATTAAATTGGAATAAGGCTTAAGCAAATCTTTTATATCTTCTTCCAATCATGAAATATTTTACATAGCGTAGATGATAGAAAAAATTCATGCACAGCTAAGAATTGATCGCATTGCTGAGTATTCTTAGAAAGAAATGCGGAAAATATGTTTTCTATTAAGTAACCGACGGATAAAATGATATATAGAACAGAAGATGTCTAAAGTGTTTAACTTCTTGAACAATAGTTTAATGTAGACCAAAAAGCAATCTTTAATTTATTTACCTTAACTTCTTTTCGGAGCGCTCTGAGAGCAATGTTATCTTTTTCTGTCCACAAAATTTCACTTTTCAGAAGGCTCATTTAGATGACTCATTAAGTTTTAATTAAGTTTTACTTTATAGTTTGCATGCGGATCCCAAATGCTGGAAGTTCTCGTGCTCAAAATTGCTTAAGGACATTGTGGGGGCAAATGCTCACCTGCGGTCACTTTGTTTACGACAAAACAAATTTTTCCCAGCTATCCCAGCTTTAACACAAATCTGCTATTATATAAGGTTGTAGGAAAAAATGTCACTCGGAAAATAAGGAACGGAAAGAAAGGCACCGGAAAATTAGGAAACGGAAAATAAGTCACCATTCTTTTGCAATGAGTAAAATAAGGGATGTTTAGAAACCTCACCAAGATGGGAGATAAAAGTTTTATCATAACAAACATACCTGCGGAATAGGGAAATCTTCTGACGATGATTGAAAGAAGATAAGCGAGTTGCTGGCCTGTTCGATGGTAAAAATAGAGGGTTGACCAGCGAGTCATGGTCATTACTGATTGTTCCCCTCGTACCTATGTAGTTATAGTCTTAAGCTGTGGTTCAGGGGGGAAACATTATCGCATAACTGAGCGTTAAAAGCAGTATTATAACAAACCGTTGTAGATGAAATTTAGTCACAGTTTGCGATAAGAATATTAAAACCTGCTATCGAAATGACCTTGCTCGGCTGCAGCTAGCTCAACGTCTTAAAACCTCCCTCAAGAGAGCCCGCTATAACCCTGCCGGTTAAATTAGAATTTGGCAGGTTTTCCCAACTCCGGTTGGCGACATTATTTGGAGAGATTTTAGAGTTCCTTTTTTTTCCGTTCCTTATTTTCCGGGTGACATTTCTTCCGTCCCTTATACACCTGCTGCTTTTTGTACACTAACTACAGTTAATGATATTTCCAAATGAATCACATTTTAAGGAATAGTAACAATTTCAATACTTAATATGAAGTTCTTTGGCTTTGAATGTTGCCTGGATGCAGTAGATCTTTGCCATAATCCCATATTCTCCGGGCTCTTTGAATTAGTTTATGCAGCTGTAGAGCCGTTCCTACGCCATTGGCTGCCCGCGTACTACTGGCGCGCGTATTAGCGCCGCACCTACGATTGCCGCCTCCGAATTTATAAAGTGCTCAGTGCTAAATGCACTTTTTATTTCTTGCTAAATACTCACATATGACACAAAAGGTACTTATATATGACAAGTACTTACAATGGATTTAAAATATTTAGTCGTGGTAACGAGACAGTCCAGCCCTGATTTTCGCCGCCCGAGTACTTTTACGCTCTGCACTCCTGCTAGGAACGGTTTGAAAATCTTCTGCATTCTTTCAGTGGAGCTCATTTCAAGACTATTTCAAGCCAAGCTAAAATCTGAAGTTTTTAGATGCAAAGTAATTTGTCAGGATCCTAGATGTATTACTTATCAGTTTTGTCTTTAAGTAGTTGGACTGAAGTCTCATTGCGGAAGGAAAGTAAAAGATAAAAAAATAAAAAAGTGTTTTTTTTTAATGAGCTTTGACTTGAACTTTTAAAACAAAAAATGAACTAAAAGACAAAAACTAATTTATCATGTGTTTTAGCAAGAGCTGGAGATTAACTAATTTTTCTTCGCAAAATTCATCTACAGGTTTAGAATACAAAAACGAAAAACATCTGAGGTGTAAAATATTATTACAATTTTTTCTTTGTGCTGTTTTAGGAGCTGTTCTCAAAACATCGGGGGGAGAAAAAAATTTTGTTTACTAAAGTCTCGCAGGATATTAAAGACAGGCTAAAATCAGTTAAGTATCGAACAAATAGTTTGGCGAAGAATACAGCTGAATGAAATCTATGTTAAAATTTGTTTACTAAAAATATGCTATTCAAATATTATGTTAGTTTTTATTATTAAACAAGCGTTGCAGTTTTCGAATACCTGTAAAATAAACCTTATTCTTAAATTAATCTCATGTGTATTTCTTTCGCATGTATTACAATTCATAATACCCAAATATAACTTAAAATTTGATACTTATTAATTTATGTAGGATGCATTCATATTAAATTTACATTTTAAATAACTCATTGCCATCATATGAGCGTAATCCAAAATGCGCAGCATTTGACAACAGATTAGTAAAAAATGATCCAATTTCTAATCGTTTCATTTAATAATAATAATTAAACAATTTCATTTAATAAAACTATGGAATGTAAAAAAAATTGGTATGTCCTCATGTATGCATGTGTCACATGATGTCAGAGGAAAAGTCACATGACAAAAATATTTAAAAACTTCAAATCATTTCTAAAAAAATTAAGTTTTTCAAATTCCATATTGTATCTAAAACGAAATAAAGAACATATTTAAATAATTTTTAATTTGTATAATTTTATGAAATTATTAATTTTTTATGAACTGATTAGTTACGTTGTAAAAAGGAATCTTTTTAAAAATGCCTCGATAAAACACTTCTTCTGTAGAGGTGAACTTTTAGCACTGATCTAATATAGTGGTAAGATTTAAAACTGAGAAAGATAACAATAATAGATTATAATGCATTGCAAGGTTGAAGATTGACTGATAACTGTACAATTTTTACATATCACAATTGTGTCTGTAACTATATGCCGAAATTTTTAAAACAGAAGTGTCTCAATTAACTTGCAGATGCTAATTAATAATATTTTCTTTCTCATGTTCTTGATAGACCTAATTTTAACAAATGAATATATATATATATATGCGTATTATCTGAATATATTCATTTGCAATATGCAATATTTGAGATATTGAACATTCATCTTCAAGGCAAGTAAGCCAAAAAAAAAAAAAACTTCGTAACTAATGGAAAAAGTAAGTTTTTTACAATATCCCTCCTGCTGTATATTAAAGAATTTTAAGATGTAGCATACTCATTAAATAATCTAAATGGATGACGTTTTGTTCTGTGGTACAGTCGTTTGATGAATTCGGTAATTATCTGTATTGTAGTTTAGTAAATAACTGTATGCCGCAGTTATTTACTAAAGTCCGTTTTGCTAAATAGAGCTTTAAATAAATTATCTGTTTTTTCAAAAGACATTTTCTTCTGCCAGGTAAATGAACGGGAGCATTAACTGACTCACAACATAGAATTCAAGTTTACGAAATTTATTGCACATTTTGAAGTCACTTTGAAATGAAATATTAAAGGTGATTTTCAGACTTTAAGTGTAACATAATTTTTAAATAGAATTTTTTTTGCATTAATTAAAGCATTTAAATTTTCGTTACATACGTGTTCCATTTTGTCGTGCATACCTAAAAGGCGGATATGTAAAAATTTGATATGAAAATGACATTTTCACTTTTAATCCTGACGTGCAGAAAATTTTTGCATAGAGTTCTATAAAAATTATGAGATTAAAATATGTGCATTTTACGAAAAATGCATGCATAAATGCAGTAAAAACGTAATTGAAGATTTATGCAAATTTGTTACCAAGAATGTGTATTTACACGCAGTAAAGACGAGAGTTAATCGACCTAAAGTTTTGCCAAAATAATTCGCATATGCAAAGAAAAAACAGGGAAGACAAAAGGTACGTACGTAAATTTCTATCAACCTTACGTAAATTTCTATCAAATGTATACGTTTTTGTACCGTAAACTACGGGGAAGATCTATGTAAATTTCTATCAAATATATACGTTTATGTACAGTAAAATTTCGGGAATATTTATGCAAATTTTTACTAAATATATACGCATATGCGAAGCAGAAAAGCTGAAGTATATGCGATAAATATACGTAAATTTTTAGTAAAAATATACGTAAATCCCTGAAATTTAACCATACTATACGTAAAAGTTACGAATGAACCGCAAGCTTTCGCACAAATATACCTAAATTTTACGTAAAACTTACGTATATTATAATATAAATATATATAAATACCAACTATTTTTTTCCGGACACTTTTCATGATATTTTTACGTTCAACTTACACGTTTTTTATACGAAGAGACCTTTCGTAAATTGCACGTATTTTTCTCGTGCAATATACGAATGCATGCCGCCTGGGATGTTTTCGATATATTTAAAATCTCCTTGCGAGATTCCTGAGAATTGTGTTAATGATCCGAGATCACTTGCCATTTGGACGTGGTAATCATTTACACGTGAGAGCCACATAGTGGTAATTCCTTACATCTCCATCCTGTTAAAGGATGATTGGTACAAGACCTAGTAGATAAATGAAGGTGGTAATGAATTATTGTCTTCGCCCTTCCCCGTCTGAGTTCCCGCCTTACTGTAGATACCATTAAATTTTTCGTAGACGAAATAAGAAAAATAATTTGTGTCCTCGTGGTATCCAGCCATATATTTCATATTTCCTAATTGGATGCGCTGACTATTTAATCCACAAGAACTCGTGCAGGGAAATGCGAGAACTCCTTACAAAATAATCATTGTTATGTTACTGAAACAAAGATAGAGAGTGTTTTATCACAAATATTAAAAGCTACAATAAAGGTTCGATATCTCACATCCGATGATTCTGCACACCTGGTAATCCGACTTCTCTTTCGTGAGCGTACTTCTCGAAAAATGGCGTTGTTAGCATATCATTCGTCAATACCTACGAAAAAGAAAAACTCGACAGCTGCCTCTTGTCTTTTGCCGTAGTCAGTTAATGGCTCTGTTAAAATATTTCGCATTATTTTGTTTCCTTTATTATCAAACATTCGGAATGTTTTCAAAATAGAGAATAAAATGGAAGAATGTAACTTTAACAGTTTACAAGATGTTGTATAATATTAATCCAATTTGGTGAACAAAAAAACTATCGAGAACTTTAAATGCATGCATAGGGGTTCGTTTGTTCAAAATTTGCTAAAGTCTTATTGCAGTATCAAGATCTTCGATTTTAGATCAATGCAAAAGATGCAATTTTCGTAGCTGCAGTTGCTTAGAAACATGTAAATAACTCCGAGATATTACAAAATTATATGTTTTCTCCAAACAATGCAAAAATCTTGTAGGAGAATATTGCCATGTGACCATTACGAAAAATTCTATCAAAGAATAAAAAAAAAATTGATGCCCAAATGGCCAACTACTATGAGCTATTGAAAATAGTTGAAAAATCTTCCTTTGAACAATTCATTAGTCACGCGTTCAGAAAATGAAATAATTGAATGCACTGAAAGTACCAAAAATGAACTAGTCCTGGAAACATTAAGTGATGGCATCATAACTCAAAGTGTATTGAACATATAGACAGCAAAGAACATGGAGATTGATGATTAAGAAGAGCGTAAAACTCTGAAGAATGAATTAATCTTCGAATACATTTTACCCATTAAATAAATTTGCAAAATCACTGTATGCAATTTTGTTCTTTCCCCCAAACCATTCATAAAGCGAAAAAAGTCAATCTGAGGCATCGTACAATTTCAAACAATTTTTATTTTGGTAATCCGGTATATTTGATGGTTCCGGATTATACGACATTTACTGTAAGTGAATAAGAAAAATTAATACTCACTCTTGCCTTTCCATTTCCTAACTGATTCGGATATTACGTACAATGTCCTGCTTTCTCAGTAACGGTATCTCCTACACAACATTGGGAAACCGCTTTTATAAAGTATTCACAAATAGAAATTAACTGTTAAACGCAGTTGCCTCCCGCACGAAATATGACATAATTATGCAGGTGTGTTGATCGCATTATTGGGTTAATACGCACTGATGAGCGACATCTAGCACCAAAGTCTCTCCTGCCACACCTGTCACCACGCCTGTCTAAATTCCAATAAACTAAATAAAGGCTGAAATTAATTGTTTCATTGCGAATTTGGTAGGTCCTGACTTCATTTTCTTCTCAATGGCTCTTCCCAGAATGATTGGGTCAGAGCCAGAATAATACCCAATCGAACACCAAAATTTCACGACAATGAATGGGAAGTCCAACAGGCTTCCGAAATCGGGAAAACTAGAGATTCGATGATCCATTCCCGATTTCACCAAGCAGAAAGGCCAGAGCTCTTTCATCATCCCCTGATGTCTGTTATGTGCTTTTCAGCCCTTATCGGTCAAGGATATATAATATATATATATATATATATATAAGCTTTGGAATTCACCCAGGCTTCTAGTAGGAATATATTTCAGTCAATAAACATTCCAACGATTAACAAGTCGATTCGCGGAATGGGCCTCGTGACGACATGAAAGATGCATTTAGTAGTGGGGGATGGTGGAGACAGAAAAGAGGGTGTTCCTTCCTTGGGTATTATACAATCGGAATGGTAGTACTATTCGTGCATTTCCGACAGTCAAAGGCTTTGTTGTTCATTCACACATTTTTGGTTACTGTTGCTGCATAATACGTGATAAAGATATCATTAATTACAGCGATACGGTGACGACTGCTGAGAAATGCAAACATTATACTGAAAGCATAGACTGTAACTACCATGACTGACATTTAAAACTCTGTAAACCTTCACTTAATGGCTTAAGGGAACCAATTCTGACTGCTTTATATAGCGTTCTAAATGTTTGTTATATTTTCTGCGGTACATTTGAATTTATAATTTAATTAATTTGAATAATGTCTCTAGATGATTCTGATTGAGGGAAATCATTTAAAAAAAATCTGATGCGTACGCAACATGACTCTGATATTAAATTATATCATTATTTTTAATTTCCTTTAAACTTATTCGATTAAATAAAATCTACTTCGTCGATAGCGCGTAAACCACAACAGAATAAATGTTTTCTTTAAAATTCACTGCATTTGTTTACGATAGCGAACCTCTGGCGCTAGGTTCACTTAACAGCGTAACATCTCATTCATTTTATAATTCAGAATGCACAAAAATTATGTCTATGATCTGAAGATGTATATAAACGTTGCCACATGTTCTATTCAACTACTACAATAAATCTAAAACGTATAAAAGAAATTAAACAAAAAAAAAACAGTTTTACACAGACAATTCAGTAATTCTCATTCAATTAATTCAGTTCTCACTTCTCGACAAAGTAAAAGTACATTAAAAACTCAAAATATCTATATTAAGAATTAAAATAAATCTTAAATACTTATTTCCTGGAATAAATTCCAGGATGGATTACGCATGATTTAATTCGCAATAATAAAAGAAGGCTTTATCTTTGTTGTTGCGAAGCTTAGTTTCTCTAGATTGGCAACTATTCCACTATTCTTCTAAGTTTCAAATGTAAACAAATATGGCAGCCATGAGAAAAATAATTAAGCTTAGCCGCACTTAAGCAACTTTTAAATTGTTGATAATTCTACAAATCTTGCATGCAGATTTACTAAAATTATATAAACCATAAGCGGAGGTTAAGAGCAACATAATTCAATCATTTTAAAGCAAAAAATGCACAATTTACCAACATGTAAGAATAAAAAAACTGAGCTCACTGAGTCGTGTAACAGAGTGGATGTATGTATACATATATTAATATACTTTTGGTGCGGCCGATTGAAACCAAAACAGGATGTACGCATATACATTTTATAGCAGTCCTATATAAAAATCTTAACGTTCTCAGGCTACTCCTTTTTGAGTTATGAGAGGTACATGTATACATACGTATGTACGTACGTACGCACAGAAGCCAGGAGAAAAATCTCTTCAGAATCCATTTTAAATAAGTTTTATAATCTGTGCAGGAGGCAATTGTGGTAAACATCATCATTCATCACAAAACTTGGCATTTTGGCTTGTTTCAATTTCGAAATATTGAAAACAAAAATCAGTATATCGTTTCAGAAAAAATCCGATTTTGTCGTAAAATGCCTATATTTGAACACCGCTAAATATCTGTATCTAAGTCGCGTTTTCGAGACATGAAAAACGCAAGTTAAATTTCGTCAATTGGCCCAGTAGAATGAGAGGTATAGAACCGATGCATTTCTTTTTGTACAAGATACACGTGTCTAACGAACCCCGAGTGAGAAAACAAAGGTCGCCTAAAAACATTTATGCACACGGTGAATAGGGAATACGGCAGTTAGATACTTTCTATATTTAGTTTTAAGTTAATTGTGCAGAACACTGATTTTTAGAAATATTGTAGTAATCACACGTTCCCGTAGTTTGACTCTATTCTCTCTAACCTAACTAAACCTCACAACATCTGGCTTTTATCTTCCGTTAGTTTCAAACGAACATGTCAGGAAACTCGTCTAACTGCAATTTTGGCTGTTATTACAATCTAAAGTATGTAAACCTTGGAAGTATTCTCGTCATGAATACTGGCTGTCTTCAGATAACAGCATTAACGTTAATCTCCGAGATGATTACTATAAACGCAACCGAATGTTCCCTGGCTTTAAGCAGAACGTTCTTGCTAATTAAATATTAAAACCAATTCTCGCTCTTTAGTTGCTCCCGTTTCTAGGATTAAAGTTCCATGTATATTTCTTAGATAAGAACACGTGAATAAACCTTTCAAATTCATTGAGAAGGAAAAGTTGTGGTGCACATTAAAAAACCATGAAATAAATAAAATCTAAATATGCATAAATATACATCGTTTCTTAATATTAAACTTTCGCGGCACATTATTTGCTGCCCTTTACTTAAATTTATTATTCGAATTTCGTTAGAGATATAGTTCTCATTCAATCAGTTTGTAAGGTTTTAGTTAAACTAACAAAGCTTTATGTTAATTTCTCTTTTCTGTGAACTCTTATTTCAACTTCCTGTTAGAATGAGCACGCGATTCAGCTTTATGCTAATTTGAGGTGGAGCCAAGTTTTGTATTTAAAGATTAGCGAGGAACTTCTCAGAGTGAGAGAGCTTTTAGTCTCAGATCACTTCGGCTCTGTTCGACGTTCGCCTGCCTGCTAGTATTTAAGTTCTAAGCCTTAGCGTTGTTACTCTAATACTTATTGAAGTAATCTAAGTGCGTTAGTATAAGCCAAATATTGCTACGCACCATTGATAGTTTAGAATAGAGGCCAACCTCGCGTTTAAAGCTCTGAGAGCAACGACTACTTAATTTCTACTCTCTTTGTTTTAAATTATTTGATTGTTCAGTTTAGACACAAGTGCGGTCATTATTTTCTGTTATCCCTTCCGAGTTGGGAAGTGGCTGTAAATAGTGGTTTAATAAAAGGGCATTTGAAACCCTTCTTACGTGCAGTTATTCTACCACTTCCACAGAACATAGCTGCATTCAGCTCCCTGTTCGAAACCAGGACTTTGACACTGTTACAACAATGTTCGCCAAAAATATTCACAGAACACTCAGTCCTGATAAGTTCACTTCTTTGTTTTTATCGGCAAGGCAAAAATACATAAAATCTCAAAACACCTTCATTCAAATTTGCAAAATTCAGAAAAATCTAAAACGCCAAATACAGGTAAAAACAGTTTAAAAAGCAATTTTTAGAATTAAAATTAGAGTTTCCACATAAAAAGAAGCAATTCGGCAAACGGGCAGAAAGGCAACATTTTCGGTGCAAATAACTAAAAGTTAACTTTTGGGGCACCAATTGACTTAATTCACTATTCTGCTGGGAGTTTTAAATGTAAACAAATGGAGGCCTCGTTAGGCTTAGCGTCGCTTAAACTTTTAAATAGTTGATAATTCTACAAAAAACGTAACCGGAAGATAAGAACAACATAATTTAACCCCATTTAAAGCAAAAAGTGCACAATTTACCTATATAGAAGAATAAAAGTACTTAGCTCACTGAGGCGGGTAGCAGGCTGCGAATATATATGTAATTTTTATGCGGTCAATGGCCAATTGCTGCGAAAAAAAGAAGTGCCAAACTATATGTTAAGAGTAGTCCCGTATACAAAATATCAACTTTCTTTGACTACTCGTTTGCGAGTTATTCGAATTACATACGTACATACGTACGTATAGACGTCATTAAAATATCTTGTGAATCCATTTTAATTTATTTTACAATCTGATTTGGAATAAGAACTGCTTTATTCTTTATTCTATACAGATGTCACCCCAAAAAATCATTCCAATAGACACAACAGGGGTCAAAATGGATATTTTCGTTGAAATATGATATCCGAAACTTTTCGCGACTACAATACTTCCTTAATTTATTGTAAAACGATTTTAAAATGACTATCCCAATCTATCATCGTAAAACAAAATTGTCCGTGTAAAATACAAAAGGGGAAAAGATAATTGTGTGAAAGAATAGTAGCGTTATTTTATGATATTTATAGTCATTTACGTCTTAGTTTCTTCATTTCTGCTTATTGGCCCACCAGCGGCCGAGCGGTAAAGAAGCTGAACACTGGTAGTTCGGTCCGAGGTTCGATTCCCGCGAACGGGCTGGCTGCATGGGCGTTTTCGTGGTTTTCCCCATGTGTAACGTGTATACGAGCCAGTTTCCCTTAGAAAGTCCTCCACGAAGGCATCCCTCCCTTTAGGCAGATAGCCCTCGTTTGCTTTGCCATAATTGAATAACCCAACCCAACCCATTTCTGCTTATTCTTCCGTCATTTACTATATATTCGTTTTTTACTGAATAGTAGATTATTTTAGACATTCAAATGGATTTATTGTCCAGGTTAAACGTTTTGAAGATGCAAATAAATGGTAAATAACTTTTTTGTTCTTAAATGTCACAGATTATTCCTTTCCCTTATTCTTTTTCAGCTGCCTTTGGGTTAAATCCTGATTTTGAATAAACCGTGAATATCATCTTCGGTATTATCTCAGGTCAATGAAGAGTCATTGTAAATTAAATTATCATAAGAATGAAACCAATATAGACTGGGAAAATTAATTTCATGGAAAAATAGTAATTTTGAAATATTTTTGTTAAAGATTCACGTGAATGGAGATAACTGCATGATATAAAGAAAAAAATATAAAAAGGAAAACAAAAATATATAGGTTAAAAGATGACAGCGAGTTAAATTTGATTGACAACGGCAAAGCTACTCGAGGGATTTTTCCATGTGGTATCATTTAACGGTAACTAGCTTGTATATCCGTTACATATGGGGAAAACCATGACAACCAACAGTGCACGCAGCCCGTTCGCCTGTATTCGATCCCAGGGCAAACTACCAGGGTTCAGCGACTTGACCATTCGGAAACAGAACTTTTTTTGTTCTATCCCGATAACAGTACAAATTTTAAATCTGCGTAATCCGGAATATGTAAACATTGTTAACACATTTGCAAGATAGGATCTTCGATCAGAAAAAAATGTATATAAAAAGTAAATAAAAACATGAAAGTTTTCAGATTTTAACTGTCGAAAGGTATTTGTTTAGGCTTTTACGCTCTCGTTGAGCTTACAGTCTACTAGTCTGCTGTTACACTTACTCCTGCTAACCCATTTCCCTTTTTTTTCCCTTTCAGCTTTATTATTAAGCACAATTTTCTTCGCACATATGCCATGTACAACTCAACAGCAAAATTACAAAAGTTTAACAAACAGCATAGCGGTATTCGTTTAGAATTCCCCGTGCAAAGTGTTAGCATACGTTTTTCTGCTTATTTCAATCGCTTTTCAGTTCATATATCAAAGTTTTCTTTCTAAGATGGCTTAACCCAATTTCTTTTTCATTTTTATTACTAACATTTTGCGTGTTTACTTTGTTCTTTAAATATGATGTTCTTGGTGCTTACGCCACATAAAATTTGCTTCAACAACCAGATCACAAAAAATTTTAAAACAGAATATCTTTAAAATTTCCGATAGACAGTGTCGCGCGATGGAGATGTTTTATTTCGTACCATCTTGCCACTACTGGTTTTGATATCGTTCACTTAGTAGTTTATCAAAATTTCTATAAAATATTGAATATTAAAGTTCTATAAAATATTGAACAGATAATAAAACAAATTCGAAACTTAAAATTCGGGATTCTAGGTGCCCATGTTCTTGTGCAGGACTGCTTTTTTCATAACTGGACGCTCTAGACACAGTTGTTTTTTCACAATGCTACAAACATACATATATTCATACAGATTCTTCATTATTTGAATTCTTTAAATATAATGCAGGGCGATAACGTTTAGTGGCAACAATTTGAAAAGTGATACAATGCATTTAAGCGTTTCGCCGTAATATGCCGTTTCCAGATCAATATCCTATTCGGGACTAACGTCCCTTCTGGGGGAAGAAAAAGCCTAAAAACAAAATGTTCTAACGGATATTTTACAGCACTTTGAGCTCAGTGATATTTTTCAACTTCTCTCGTAAATTTTGCTCTTTAATGGCGTTTTATAACTTTGTTGCTTCACTTCTATTTGAAGCTTACTTTTCCTTCTTATTGACTTTTAATTCATTTTTATTGATGCCTTTTCCCTTTTATTACTTGCGGCCGTTTTATTTTCAATACTGATTTACTTTAACTAAACATACTAATAAACTAATAGAAGTAAATAAATAGAAATAGACGAAATGAGAGGGCACTTACGTATTATCGTAACTCCCTTAGTAGAAATCGCCAAACTTCAGAATACAGGAAATTCTGCTAACCACAGGCATAGCAATTATTGAGCAAACCCCATGCGCGCAACAAATATTCAGTTTCCTAACGTAGCCATTTTCGCATGTGCTCTTTTTGTTGAATTCGAAGTTTCGACGGCTTCTATATAAAATTTATGATTATTTTTTTTGTCTTAAAATCGATTCTAAATATGCGCTTATAGCATTGTTAAAGGAATAATGTTTCAAATTCTTCCTCAAAGCGGTCGGTGGAAATTTTCGCCGCAACAAAAACAAAAACCTGTTTGTAACTAGATTGATTGCTTGTGTTTTGGAAAAAATACATAATTGAAATACAGAACATGTATGTGTATAATATACAACTTTTTTACACTAAAAGTAATGTTCTGTTTTGGCTGTAAAATTTGCCAAACTGCGAGAATACGTAAGTATATTAGAAAATAAGAAACCAAAGGTAGAAGAATCAAAATGAAAAACTGAGCGCGAATTTGTGAAATTTAATTTCGCTTTTCCTCTAGTAGATAACGCATTGTTTTTCAGGGTAGGCAGTCTCTCTGTTCACCTCCCCCTTCCTCACGCCGTAAGCAGCAGATGTGCCCAATTCTAGGTCCGTTGGCTATTGCAGCCATCCTGATCTGTATAATAGTCAACGATGTTGTATGCCGTATCTTTAGGCCCAGGTTTGAATCCCGAAAAAATATGGATATTCTTAAATGTATAGCATCTGTGCAACATTGGAGTACATAAAACATTGCCGAACCTCTCATGTGGTTTGGCAATTCGAAATGAGACTCTCGAATTTGTCTCCTGTGGTGCTGTCCGACAACATACGAGCGAAGCTGCTCAGATTGCGAAGTGGTACTTTATCAATACGACCAATGGCGAAATTCTGGTGTCCGCCTTACTTCTACTTGAATCTGTTGCGCTAGAATTGTAAGTCAAAGCTTTCCTAGGATAATGTTAGATCTGATTTATATTTCTTTTATTTTGACACATTTGGCTATTTCTTGCGGATAGGTCAAGAACAACATGCATGTTTTAATATATATTTAATATTTTGTTTAACTTTACGAAACGATTCAGTATAATTGTTGAATTTTGCAGTTTTAAAACGTTCTCCATAAATAATGGGAACCTAAACATGAACACCGTACCGGCAATACTGGCAAAACGGTAAAACTAAGGAACAATCAAAGAACCAGATAACTAATTAACCGACAAAAAAACTGAGCAGCTCGCCCTAAACTCGTCCTTCGAGGAAGATTCTCTGTCCTCGCCAGCAGGGTCACCTCGACCTTTATTCTGAATAGATGCAAAACAATAGCTAGAATAAAATACGATACAATTAAAAATACTGTTTTAGCAATTTTGTGAATCGATATTTTCCATCTTTCTAAAACACTGAATCACTTATTCATTTAAAATAATCCATTTTGCATAATTTTTAACATAAATTCACAGTTGTAAAACCCATTATTCTTTATTACATAATGATTCGTGCTAAATTACATAAGTAATCACAAATGTACAATTCAACTTAGTTACTACTTTAGAAATTTACTACGTAATGAATCTTTTTCAAAATATTCATATACAATTAGATTATTTACAATTTTTATAATTCCTAACCTGGATTTTTCTTTCATAAATAAATACTTTATATTTTCTTTTGAGATATTTTAAAAATATTCTTCTTTAATAGAGACTGTCTGTATACACTCACACAAATAGTGTATAAAGTCTGCATTTCGTGCTTCACAACCATACTTACATTTTACTTTCTTTCTGTGAAATTTCTTTAAATATTCTGGGCTTTGACCATAACCCGTCAGTGCTTGATTTATTCTTTTGTCACTAGAGAGCCTTGTTGTTTTAACTTTAGGAAAAATCCGGAATACTTTTCTTCCAGTGTTATCATTATCCCATCGATCTTGCCATTTTTTCATTATTTCTTTTGCCAATAATGTTTTCACGTATTCTATTGATGTGGTGGTAAAAACATCTATATTTTCGCTCTCAGTTGCTTCCTTCGCAGTGTTGTCTGCAGCTTCATTTCCTAGCACTCCTGTGTGACCTTTAACCCAATTAATTTTCAGGTTATGCTTTTCTATAAATTCTACAGTTTTATTTCTTACTTTAATTACTTTAAAAAAACATCTTCTAGAATTCGTTGCTTTTAACACACTTTGAGAGTCTGTGAAGACTGAAACAAAACAATCTGCCAAATTATTTTCTTTTGTCTATATATCAGCCCATTCTAAAGCTTTTTTGAAGGCTGATAATTCAGCCTCAAAAAATTTACTTTTCTCAGGAAGTCTGTATCCCTTATCTTCATATTTCTGATAATTATAATAAGCCACAAAGGCAGCTTCTGCTTTTTCGTCCATCACCGAGCCATCAGTGAATATTTCTAAATCACGTCCTTGTGGGATGTTTGTTTTCCATATTATATTCTTTATTTATGAAGTATGATAATGATATTTATCTTCTTTTATATCAATATTTTCGTGATTGACAACCAAATCACCATAAATTATATATTTTCCCATATGTTGTGCTAGATATGTCTGAACTTCCAAGTCTGCCTTCAAATCCACTGGAATAACTCCCGCTAGAAACTTGTATACTTGTTGGTTGTACTGTTTTGTAGCATCCAGTGATAGATAACAGTGCTACTCTTTGGGTCTGTAATAATTTGTCTTTTCTTTCCTGTTCCACCACACGAGAGCTCCATATAAGATAATTCTTTCTATTCCTGTCCTGTACAACTCTTTAAGTATGCTTTTATTTTTATAATTATCTTGATTTATCAATCTATTTAATTTATTAACAATTTTAGGGGTCTTAACATTTGTCAAATGTGGAATCCAGCTAAGATTTGTGTCCATAGCCATTCCTAAATATTTTATAGTAGCTTTACTAATAATATTCCTGTCTTTCCACGATACTGAAGGTGGACGAACTAGCGTCGATTTCTTTGGAAAATTTATCATGGATATTTTATCTTCACTAATTTCCAACTTAGTATATGCATTAAATTTATACATAGCATTGTTATAATATAGGTATTTTGACACAAAATCGGACTTTTCTTGAAATGATATGCTATTTGTTTTCCATACTTCGATTCTACGAATCATATTATGCCTAAATATTTTTTTTCCAATGGCGAGCCATCAGCCGATTTCGGCATGGCCACTACTAAGGCCAAAAGTGGTAGTCACTTTTTCTATTATGGAGGCACCTAATAGATAGGAGCCTAAATATTAAATTTTGCAAAATTTACGGAGAAATTAAAAATTTACCTTGGCGCATATTTTTTTGGGTTTGCGCCAAGATTAATTCACTGGCAAACTTCTTAATCTATAGCAACCTGTTTTCCTTTCATTTTTTCATTGTACACGAGCGGAAAAAAGGTCTCATTCATTACTTTCAGATTAATTTAACAAATTGGGTAAACCACCTTTGGCGATATTATTTTTTGTAACGAATATGCCAAATTTTAAAACACGCAAATATGCAAATTCACGGATATCTTAGGAAAGTTTGAATAAAAAAATTACTAATTTTTTGCAAGTGTGTCTAGAAATGCATCTACTTTAAGATGATGTTAAAATTTTTATAGGTTATAATACAAAAATGCTTTCGAAAAATTTATAAGAAGTATTTTAAAATACAATTTTTAAAAATAAATCAAAAAATGTGCAAATTATCTTTCGATTAAGCCCAAATTTCGAATTCTGGAAGAAGGAATCAAGTAAGTTTAATAAAATAAGAAATAGTAACAAATGCATGTCAAATTCAATTAACGTTGAGGAGCTAGTGTGCTTTGCCGCAATCGCAATAAACCAAACCAAACTATTCCGAGCATTTTCCCAACAAATAGTTAGTTGACTGCACTGCATAAATCAAGTAAGTTATCTCTTTTTAAAAATTTAGATATATTTCAAATATTTGTTAGCAACCTGGTTAATGAAAAAGTTCGCATCTGAACGTACTTATACTTTTTCTTAACTCAGTGAACCCTACTGTAACAACCTATTCTAACATGACCAGTTCTGATTTAGTTTGGTTTGTTTTGGTTTATGTAATTACGGTAAAGCCCTCTAGGGCTCTACCTAAGGGGAGGGATGTCCTCGTGGAGGACTTTCTAAGGTAAACTGGCTCGAATACGCTTACACGTGGGGAAAACCAGAAAAACGCCCATGCAGCCAGATCCTTCGCGGGATTCAAACCTCGAACCAAACTACCACTGTTAAGCGATTTTACCGCTCTGCCGCTGGTGGGCTGCTGACCTTTTGAAACCGATCAATAGTATATTTAAGAACATAAATAAACACTGAAATAATTAATTACAATATTGTTTTATAAAACGGGCGCTGTTTAACTACTATAACTGCTCCTCAAATATGTAACTAGTTAGCTGTAAAAATTTGTCTTATGAGATTAAAATATTTTGTGTACTGGAAACCAAGCAGTTGCATTTTCAGTTCTTTCGTAAATAACAAATAATTTGTATAAAAGGCAGAATTAAATAATTTTTCAGCAATTAATTTATCCTTCCTCAACGAGGTTAAGTTAATCAACTGACTTGATTCTCGCTTATAATACTAAAATTTTTAAGAGATTTATTACATTCTTAAATTTTCCCCTGTAATTATTTCTGTCCTGCGCATTTGGTAAGATATAACAAGTACAAAGGATCTAGGTAGCATAACAACAAAGGGCATCCTGCTTTTGGTATTATTGCGGATTCCTGTTTCGAATTTGACAATTCGATGCATGTATGTGTGTGGTTTTTATAGTTTTAAATATCGCATATTAATTTTAGGCATACATATTTTAATGATATTAAATTTTAAATGTTTGACAAAAGAATAAAAGCAGCTGCTTGTAGAAACCATAATTTAGTGCTTTTACTTTCGCTTTTATTTAATTTACGATAACAATGGTCATCGAAAAAAGAATGCCGGTATTGCAAAATTGTATAATGCAAAAAACGAAACATAGTATATACATGTAAATGTTTTACTGCCATATTTTGAAAGGTATAAAGTTTTATGGCCATTTCAGTTTGATATGTGCACCATTTGTTGGTCAGACGTCAAGACGATATTCAATTTCATTCCATGTCTTTTGCAGCATCTCAGGAGTTTTAGGGTTTCAGTTGCAGCTATTATTCAACGTGTCTGGTGAACGATATTGGTTAATTTATGTTTCCATTATAAACAACTTTGCTGTTGTATCTTCAGAAGAAGTGTCCAGAAGCCACAGGACTACGCCACTCCGTCTAATCCTTGAGTTGGGCAACTTCTGTTTTAAAGCTCCAGGGACGGTTAGCTATCAGCTGAGCCGAGTGAGTAACGGAAGACTGGACACAATTCTTCTACCACTGTGGTTAATCGGTTTAACGTCCTGTCCACCACTCTCTTCATCTGAGCGGAGAAAATAATAAAATATTTGGGTAGATGGGATAAAAAAATGTAATCTTGTCAAGGTATCAACGAGTGAATATGGCTTTGCATTGTCCTGCTCAAAAACAACATCTAGAACCAGCATTGTAGGTCAATTGCCTTTAATCTTCATACTGATATTAATAAACTCCTATCTAAATCTAAGTGAATGTAAGATGTTATTTTCTTCCCTTTTGCGTGCTGTCTCTGTGTGAGTGATTAGAAAGTACAGTTGTAAGTTGAAAAATATCTTTCTTCGAATATTGGTCATGACACAGTTAAATTTCATGTAAGTGAACTGTAGAATAAATTTAACTGCAGAATAATCTGTTGCGGCTGCTTTCATAAAAAAATTTCGTCGTGTCTGGTGAGGTATTTCGTGCACATATTGTCACTTTTTTCTCTAAATATGATACTTATTTGGAATGTTGCTATTCATTTTCATTTCTTTTTGCACTAAAAGAAGAACCGTGTGGAATTCGTCGCTTCAATAAATTGATTTTACAAATTAAAATGAGCGAAACGTATTTAGCGAATCTGAAGTTTTTTCTTTCATTATATGCTATAATTTCTTTCTTGTATTTCAGTAGCTCTAATCTGAACTGCTTTGTTTACGAAACTGTTTATTTTTTTTAATCGTAGTTTCTGAAAATTTTTTTAACATTTTTATGAGAATATTCAGGTTTATTACACTTCTTTTTCTTCCTCCCTACTTCTTTAGAATTTATTCCATTTTCTTCAGTTTATGAAAATTTTCATTTACTTTTCCTCTAATTACTTCATGCTTTTGAAGCATTTTTAATAGTTTTATAAACTTTTAATGAGTTTCCTTTTGCTTGCTTTTTTCTGAATAGTTAATTTAAATTTTATGTTTTTCAGGTCTCCTGATTTCATTATTGTGGAATTCTTTAGGCTTGTAGAATTTTGAGTTTGGTATATCACAATTTATTTCTTACCTTTATACGTTCCTTTCGTTTTGCTTTCCTTGCTAATATTTTATTCAAATTTTTATAACGTTATAAAATATTAACAAACTTTTGTGAAAATGTTTAATGCTCATATAAGAATTCATTTTGTCATAACAATTAATCATCTGGAAGCTATATTTTGTAACGAAAATATCGAATCCATAATTCGTATTGGATTTGAATGACGTTAAGCCTGTATAAAGTATGCATCAAGAGCATTTATTAGCTGTCATAAAATTCTGAAAGTAAATTGCCATGAAAGGAAACATATAGTATGACTTAAAGAAATTTAAGAAGATATCCTATTTTTTCTTTAAGAAATAAGATTGAACTGGATCATGATTCTGAACTTTTATTATACGATAAGGTTAAACTTAATTAACTGTTAAACTCCACTTTTAAACTTTTGGAGTTTCCAAAGAATTTTCGTTTTCGTACTTAACTAGAAATCTGGAACTGCACGAACGAAAACAAAAGAAAAAATTTAACAAAATGTTTTATTATTAAAACTATATTTTGGAGATTAAAATAGCATTTAACAAAACTTAGCCGCAGCTACAACTTGCGGCATCTTAGAAATACCAAACATGTAACTACTACAATATACCAAGTGACATCAATACCAAATCAACACAGCTCCCTTTACCTTAACTTCCTATCTCTAAGCGCTAACAAATTCTGACTCAATTACCAAACACAGAACGGCCCATGGGCAAATAAACAGCTTTTTGACAAGCGGCCGTAGCTCTGTCTGTCTAAATTACAAACAAGCTTGATGTTAAAACTGAATTTAATTTGCATTCTGGTAGTAGGCGATCAAAGGCATCGAAGTTATGTTAAAAAATCAACATGTTGGTGAAAATGAACGTTACTACTAACAATCCGTCTTCCTTCTATCTTTGAGATTTAATTTTGTTTCTCGATCTAGAAGCATTAAGTAGGATACGGAATAAGAAGCTCACATGAAGACTCATTATTTGTTTCGTTAACAAGATTCGGAAAATCTCGGAAAGGCATACGGTTCAAAGACCACAGTAGACCACGGTTTCCTTTCTAAGAAAACTGATTTGGATTAACGTTACGTTTTAAAGAAAACTTGATGCTCATACTATTAACAGTGTTTGGTGAATCCGTAACTCTGGTCAAATTACTATGTTTAGATGTGCTATAGGCTTGTATTCATAAAATCGACAGTAAACAGTATATTTAGTGAGTAGAGTCAACATGGAATAGAATTCCACCAGACACAGAATCAACGAACGCGTAGGATTGATACGATAAAAGGGAAATTTCGACAATTGTTTAGTAATGAGTAAGGAGACTTAATGCAAGTTTTTTGCCTGCATGAAATCATTAGAGACATGCGAACAACATTGCGTAGGGCTGACAATGGCGTCTTCTGTGCTCATCGTAACCGGCAAATAAGTTGTCGATCCTACGTAGTGTTCAGCCTGGGCGGCATTCACATTTCACATCATGGATTTATTCAAAGAAAATTGTATAAGTTTACCTTAATATATATACCTGTGATAATTACTTCTGCTTCAAGTGCCAGCAGTATTTTCTAATTATATGAATCAATCGGATGTGTTAGTTTGGTACAGGAAAATTACCTTCAATATGGATTATGATCTTCCTCAGAGGCAATACAATATATGGAGCGGAGTACAATGTTGTCAATTATGCAGTTTATCAATTCTATTGGAAGTGAGAACCATAACTCTTGAAAAGCAGTAGTGTCTGAACAGGAGGATTAAAAGCAGCTATGCGTCTTCCTAAAGCATCCGCAAGATGTTGAATTCGAGCTGACCACTCCGTACGCTTAATTGTTTGCTGCTGAAAATAATCATCCACGATGCGAGCCCTGTGCGGCCAACGTTATCGTCTTCTATCAGGAAATAATCATTTATTGCCTTGGCATAAGCGCGCACACAAGCAACAAAGACGTCATTTCTACAGGTCTGAGCATTCCTGAGTCCACGTGAAAAGACATGGAGATGGATGTTTAATAGATGATAACGGGCCAATAACGCAAATCAAATAACGCTTACTGTCGCTTTGGAGGCTTAACTTGGACTCATTCATAAAGAGAACAGCCCCCCATTGATCAGCTGTCCAGTGGACATGTTGACGTGCCTACGTCAAATGTTTCCTTCTATGATGTGACATGAGCCTCAGGTACAGTCATCCTTCGTAAAGCTTTCTACGCGCAGTTAACGTTAACACCAACCTTCCAGTAGCTGCAGAAAGGGAGGATTTCAATCGAGTCGGAGTTGAGGCTTTATTCCTTCATACACAATTATAAGAATTATAAAGCATTAAACATTAAACAAATACAAAACATTAAAAAAATCAGGTAGATCACACGTTATACCAGCACCAAAGTGTTTATTTCATTATTATAAACCTTCAATATTGACAAAATATATTTATGTGACAATTTAGATGTATGGCAACACCAAATGGCCTTCCAGACATTCCACCAGTACAACGGTAGATTATGATCCCTCTTGTGTGAATTTCTGTGTTTTAGTGCGGTGAACTGCATACTGCAGTTTTTGTCGGAGAAATCGCAGCCTTAGCTTTCTGCAACACACAATAGGCTTGCTTAAAGCCATCATGTATTTTTTTTTCGTGCGCGACATTTTAGGATTTTGATGCCATGGTTGTTCAAAATATCAAGTTTCTAGCATTCTCTGATGCTTTCTTCAGTGAAAGCAGATCGCTGTGTACGTGAAAAGAACAGTGGAAAAACTTATGGAGAGTGCATGTATTATATGAAATATAGGCAGCACGGATGTATTTTTGAACTAGACATAAGGATATCCAAACAAATCTCTCCCTAAAGTCAACAATCAATTAGTCACGTTTTCATAAAGGGGATGGATGATCAGAAAATACCAAAAAGGTTTTTAAAAATTATGTCATATGGTATTACATTTAAAAATAATTTAGTGAATATAATTTAGTGAAAGTAAAAAAAGAGAAGTTATGTCTTGGAAAATTTTGCTTATCATGTAAAGTATGAGTTTGAAGCTTTTTCTTGCGTTACTCCTTTTTAAATGAATTCTAGAAAAATGGTTTCTTCATCGAAACCTTACATTTTTTTCTATAATATATAGCATGCAACATGATCAAAATACAAATAATTGTACGCAAATAACATAACAAATTAAAATTTTGAAAAAAATTAAAAGGGTTTATTGGATTTACGTTTTATTATTTTTTTAAATTTTACAAGCATAAACAAGTTTCCAGAAACAAAATCACAGTCTTTAACTTGAAGTTCAATTTTAATTGCACAAAGATTTATTAATGTGATGTGTGTATTGCTGTAATTTTTTAAACATTTGGCATAAACTGCTTAATTCTTAAATCACCTTCATCAGAAATATTCAACTTATTTCCTGTAGTAAATTACTGACTTGACTCAAGCCCACTTATACTAGATAAGAAGAGGGAAAAGGCAATGCTGGTTGGGTAACAACTTTTATTTGGGAATATTTCTCTGGTATGACTTTTAAAATTTAAAATTTAGCATACGTGTACATGTGAATGTCTGGAATCAATGCAATCTTGACTATGCTGATTAATTGCCACTGCATATTCGGCTATCAATGCCACGATCCTCACTGATCCGCTATGAAACTTCAATAACCCCCCATGGGAACCTTTGGTAAAATTATATGATTTCAAAAAGCACTGTTAGTTAAAATGGAATAGGAAAATTTTAAAAATGAAACTTTTATACTAACATATTTTTAAAATGTAACATCTAAATCTTGAGAGCTTAACCAAATCTCAGTGCATTATGAAAAGCAAGTGACCCATGTTTTGATGCTACCTCTTACTTTGAACCATTAAATGGTGAAACACTGAATTGAAATTTTTTATAATGCACTTCTACTGATTGATGACACTGTGGATAAAGAGAAGGTATTTCATATTTGGAGACTGGGTATGAAATGTGTTCTAGATAATATGCGGAGTTACCTTAACCGTTCTCTGCACTCTCTTTAATTTTTGTTTGTCATTATATCAAAAACTAGCAAGTCATAAATCCCTTTGAAAAACTTTCTTTAGATTCTTTGAATCATGTTCTAAGAGTTATGACTTCTCATTGATGATAATAAATGGATCTCTTTTTATTGCGGTAACTTAAATAGACCCAAGATTCATTTATCGTGACAACATTTTTTTCGTTTTTGTCTGAATAATTGTTTCTTATGGAGAATTCTGCGGCGTATTCTGCTTTTGGCATGGAGAAAGACTGTGCTGTTTTTTTTAAGATTCAAATCAGCATTAATCGCTTTGTTTACAGTTGATACTGAATATTTTAATGATTATGAAACTGCCTTTTGACTTCGAAGATTTTATTTTAACATTAAATTTCTTACCCTTGCAACATTCTAAACATTCCGTTTTGTAACTTGGATATATATTTTGAACAATTTTTCTCCTTGAAGCCAAACTTTGGCGTTTTATACTTTGTTATTGACATTATTATCTATTGTTGCTTTAGATGCCGAAACATTACGGTTTTCACAGCATTTTTAATAACTAAATACGAATAAGTTTCTTCGAGAAGAACATAAACGTAGCCATTGCTGTAATGTTTCTTTAAAAGCGCCATTTTGCATGAAAACAAAATTATCAAAAGCAGACGAAAATCTATGCTTTCAAAAATATAGTTGCAGTTAAAAATATGTTTTCAAAGCAGGCGATTACTTTTTATAGCAAAGCAACGTAGTCTAAAATATGCGTGAACAGCTTCCGTATAATTAAAAAAAACCCACATCATAATTCACAGACAGTTAAAATAATAAATAGAATAATCTTGAGTGAACGTGAGATTATGATAATTAATTTTAAATCGGTTTAAACATTTAACAACAATTTAACCAAAAATTGGTTTTTTTTAAAGACCATTTCTATAATTCCGATTTCTGTATTGAACAGTGGTGGTTCTATGTTTGATTAAAACTTTACTTGTGGACAGTTCTCAGCAGTCCTGATTTGTCGTTAACTGTAGAAACAGTAGAAAACATGTTTAAAAATGAAAAGAAAATGGAGTTATTTCTTCTTTTATACGAATGCAATAACATTTTCGTCGAAAATAACGTTTGCAATTTTAAATCTGCTATTATTCCTTTCTCTTCCTATTTACGGTTTTTCTTCAAATGCGCCCTTTCCGTTCATTTTAACGTTCTTAGCGGAAATGAGATGGTTGCCCGGAAATAAAATGATCTAATGAAAATAAGGATGGTTTCTGTCTTTCAGGCGGCTGGATACAAACTACATAAGAGTGAAACGGAAGGAAAGATACAATTGGGATTAATTAGGGCATGCGAATTCGTGTTTGAAAGAGAAGAGTTTAAATTTGGTTGAAATGGCAGCTCATAATGCGTTGAACAAATGAGCAATCTAACTGGTTAGTTATGATTCGCTTGGGAAAACTAGAATCTTCTTTAATTACTTGATAAATTAATGAAGAAAGGGGCTATGTCTAGCAGTTTTTCTTATCTCTATCTTATGCCTTTCGGAATGGGATAAATTGTACAAATACTCAATCGTGTACTATATACGCGAACCAAATATTTGTATATTAAAAGAAAAAAAACCCATGAAATGTTTTAATATATTTCGTACTCAAAGCGTAAGAAATAAACCAGCTTTCACTCCTTTATGAAAGAAAACATAGGAAGCAATAAATCACTGAAGTACAAATTTACTCACGACTCCGAAATGCCAACAACATACTCTGTAAATAGTTATTTTTCTTATATTTCCACCGAAACGATTGCAAATGGTAAATTCAGCTATTTACTTGAAAATATTTTTACCAAATACTCTTAAAAATTCTAGAAGTGGTATTCAGATGCTGCCAGACGCAGGCAAAAATTTACAATTCTTCTTTATTTTTCAGATTATGAGTTGTACGTTAATACAATAAAAAAAGGAAGGGAAAGTTAATTTAAATACAAGTGCTAAAGAATATTTTGAAATAAATAAATATAAAAAAATTACGTATTCTAGAAATAAATATGAAGAAATTGTATCGATTGAAATAATATTTTCTTCATTTAAAAAAAATTGATGTTCTTCTCACTGAAAGATTAATGACTTTAATATTCTGCATCATATTGTTGCGAAATGCCCAGTTCCGGTGAGATAACTTCCCCGCAAAGTGGGGTTAAGATCACCGTAGAGCGGCAGGGTTGCCAGACTTGACGCGAAATCACCTATTTGGCGATATTTGGAGATAAAATTGGCGGTATGCCATAGACTGAGCGAGAACATTCTAGAATGCATTCTCAACGGTTTTCCTCAAGGATATTCTCGAAGGTAGGTTAGAGCTATACATACCCTGCCTGTACGGAGAAATTAATTGTGTAGTAGTGTGTCTTGAGTTCAGAGATTAGCTTGAGACTGATCGATTCAGTCGGAAGCTGTACTTTAGTGCTTTGCCGTGAAGCTATCTTCACCGTTATAGCCTGAAGGTTGTGTTGCTGAATGTTTCAGCGCGTTTATCATAGTTCTTCGACGATTGTAAGCGTGTCTCTGAAACTGTCCTGTGTAATACTGACAAATAAATTGTGTTTTGATTCTTCATCAAGTGTTGTCATCAATTTCTCCAAGTCCATGAACTCATAGAACGTAACAATATGTCTTATGAGATGAACATTACTTCAGAATTTGAGTAATTAATTTTATTCTGCAGTCCTCATGCCTAGAAAACGCCCATGAACTCTAAGAAAGTTGTCATGACACCATAAAGCAAGCTTCATTTTGCATTGAGAACGCATTGAAGTATAATTGTAAACACACTCTAGTATAATTGTCATCAACGATCTTTAAACAAAGATACAGAAAAATGTTGTCTCATTGCCATTCGATAAGTTAAATATTTTATATTTGCCAAAACTTATTAATTTAAATTAAAAATTAAAAATAATAAGTTGCACAGTTAAATCATTAAAAATAATTTATTTACTTGTATACTCTCAAATTTTACTTTCTGATTTAAAATTTGTGGACTGGAATATAATTTTTTTTTAAATATAACTAATTTAAAGTAGAATGAAATATGTGTAAATCCAATTTGAGAGCTTTTGCTAAACTAGGAACTAACAGCAAGATTTGCAAAGTGGCTTTAAATTTCTAAATGCTGAAAGTATGACCAAAATTTAATTACGAAAAAATTACAAGTTTGGTAGAGAAATAACTAAAACGGCTTATCAAAAGTAGGGTCTTTTTTACCATAAAAACCATGGAAGTTTCTTGGGAATTTAATGATTCTCAGAATGCTAAGAATGCTTCTTTTAAAATGTGACTTTATTTCCTTTGAAATGTCACATTTTAAAGGAAATAAAGTCAAGAATAACACTATTAAAGCTTAATATAAATTTTCTTGGCTTAAAAACAGGAAAATCTTAGCTTTAATTTTAAAAATAAATAGCTTAATTTACTAAAATGTCGAGACTTAATTTTAAAAATATTTCTAGATCTTTCAAAGGCACAAACATGAGCACTTTCTTATCGCTTAAGCTATGTTAGAGTTTGTAACAAAAAATGTTGTTTATATGAGTAATATTTTTATTGCTTAGAAGTGTAACTAAAAGTATATATAGTTTGAGGCTAGTTTACCTCAGCACTTCTTTCCTTAAAGCAGTTTAAACAAAATTTAGGGATTCGAGGAAAACTGAACATTTTCACCGTTGCTTGTGGAAAATATTCAGTTTAATAAAAATAAATAAAGAAGTTTAAGTTGAAAACTGGCTTAAAAATGCAAAATATAACTGCTAACTGCAGCTTCGTTGGACTTCCACTTTATAAATGTGTTATTTCAGGTACGTGAACACAGCGGAACTGGTAATACTTTACAGGAAAGATGGAGTGCTTAGTCGAAAGAAGAAAAGTGGGTTTTTTTTTATCTTTTTGTGCCTATGAAAGGAACTGACAAGAAAGGTCTTTTAACCTTGAACTTCCTTCCTCATAAAGTATATATTAATCTACTGATATAGAAAAACATAATAACAGAAAAATTAGCTGTTAGTATTCAATAGATAATAAAAAATATATGTGAGAAAAAGACGTAGCAATGTTGATGGCGTAGAACGTAGAATGTTGAATCTGTAATGAACAGCAAACTTGGCAGTCGAAATATATCAAATACTCATCTTTATTTCAATTGACATTTACAGCCACAATTTACTTTGCACTCTAATCGTGCCTATTCAAGAACATTTACATTTCTGATGCTGTTGCGATAAGGAAGAGAACAGCCACGCAGTGCCTTAATGGGAAGGGGGTAGAAGCAAAAGTGCGCAGTTATAAAATTTGGAAGCTAAGGACGAGAAAGGCTTAAGCTTTCGAAATTCTGATTTCAGATTCCGAATTAGCTACAACATCAGTGTTGGGCAAGACATGTGATGTAGACTGATCTAGAAATGACGCAGTCCAGAAAAGGCGCCACGCCACTGTAAGGTAAAAAAAAACATTTTTATCTCCAGCACGCGAGACTGTGTATCGAAAATTCCAAAGATGTACTCTTTTAAATATTTTGTGATATTGCTGTTGAATTGAATTTTATGGTTTAAGTGCGAAGAACGTGATATTTAATAAATAAAGATAACACACAAAACTTTAAAAAACGCCCCTTTGCGTGCAATATAAAATCTGAAAGCTTTCAGATTTTTTTCTTAGATATGCATTAAAAAAAGGTATTTTTGATCCTCAATGGTGAATTTCCTGAAGAATGGCATCATCGATGGCGAATTTACTGGATCAAACTTTAAAATTCGGTGAAATCTCCTAGAACAACGAACGTAGCATCGCCAAATATAGAAGTACATTTTCGATATTTTTGATTTTCTAATCGCAATTTGCACTTACTTAAACCCTAACTAGAATAATTTGGAGGGGATTATAGTAGTTTCTATGCTTTCAAACAGAAAGCTATAAATTTTAACTGCTACATTTTATAGATGTAACAGATATTTAGGAAAAAAAATAAAAGTTTTGTCATCAAAGCCAAACTTTCAAGATTCGCTGCGAAAAATACGAAAACCTCTAAAACATTTTCTTTTTAACCTTTTCAAAAGATTTTTTCCTGTATAACTCTACCTTTTCAGTCATCAGAAATAATATAGGAGTATAATTTTATTATTGAAATTTATTAATTATTCGTTATGTATTTTATTTTTCATTTAATCTGAACTATTCATTGCGCCTATTTGGTGACAAATTTTGTTTTAGTTTTATGACTTTATATTGTAGAAACATTAGGTATTTTTTTAAATCAGGAGAGATGAAAAATGAGGAATACTCTCGCCGGGATTCGAACCACGGACCTCTCGAAAAAGAGCCGAGTCTGTCCGAATTATACCACGAAGGCATGAGAAAAAGGCGGGAGAAATACTTTATATACTACCGTTTGAAAGGGCGACTGGGGATTACGGGATTCAGTCGCCAAATCCTGGTGATGGAGACTCATCATCCACCACCTTTTCACTTCGGGCGCCACTGTAGAGACATTAGGCCTTTTTTGGAAGCAGGGGCGATCAAAAATGAGCAATGCCCTCGTAGAGACTCGAACCATGGAACTCTCGAATACGCGCCAAACGTGCTGACCATTACTCCACGAAAGCATTCTAAGAAGACGGAAGAAATACTTTATAATGTTTTGATCAATTTTTTATTTAATATATTTAATAAAGGCATTATGTTACAAATAAAATTTAATTCTGAATAAATAAAATGCCCTCTTACTCATTATTTACAATTTAAATAAATAAATTTGATGTACGACTTTAGTAAACGCATTGCACTCAACTCGTAAATTTTGTATCGTGACTGAGGAGAGGTTAAGAATTCTTTTCTTTCTATAACCTTATTTGGTCAAGAGAATCTTTGCATAAATTTCGCCTTGCGAAACATACAGTCTGTTGTTTGAAATTAATTATGGTGAAATTCTTTAAGCTTTATCTATGTTACCTCATACACATTCACTTAGATTAAAATTTTTACAATTTTGGGCGAAAACGGACGGGCGAAATGCGTATGTTTCTGCAAGAAGCAAATAACGTTTCTGTTATGAACAGCAGACAACTTTGTTATTAGAATTCTGAATTATATCATTATTTGATGGTATAAATGCAAGCAGTGTAGTCTGGATGTTGTTTCAACACCAAACACTGCAAATTTACAGATTTTACCCAACAGGATATTAAACAGAAATATTTATCCCTAGATTTTGAAAGCTGATGAAAATCAGCCGGAGCCGACCAACTAAGGTAGTGGTTAGTGACTCTGACTGCCGTACAGAAGGGTTCGGGTTCAAATCCGGAGAAGGCATGAATATTTGTAATCGTACAGTGTCTATGTGGCATGGGGGCACTAAATATGCGGCGATCGAAAGTTTTCTCGAGAAGTTGTGGTAAAGGAAGAGAGGGGGGAGATCCTCGGACCCGTTCTCCCGGGATGTTCTCTCTGAAAACTGGGGGGGTGGAACTGAGCTTAAGTCGGACTATCATTTACATGGTGCTCAAGGCTCTTACCAACGACAAGCGCATTTGACTCCTTGCCACGGTGAATATCGTGGGCTTGTGCTGACCATTGCCAAGCAGATGAGATGACTACAACAGCAACAACAAGTCATTTGGAAATTACGGATAGTAAAAGCTATAGGAAAAGTTCTTCTCTTGAAGAGCTGAAGAGACTGGTTCTGAAAAGGAATCAGATAACACTTTCAAAGTGAATTCACAGTTGTTTTGTTAAATAACGAATCTAGGATATAGGCAACGATTTATTACAATATTATAAGGAAAAAGTGATAAGATTTTAGAGTAATATTTTCATTTTAAAAATCAGGATGACTTTTGAGAGGAAATGGATAGTATTCCATGTTATCCATGAGGAAAATAACGAAATTTTTCATACTTCCAGTTTCTTTGCCTAATTTAACCCACGTCGAAAGAAAATTAGTTACGTTTTGCATTTGCCATTTCTCGATCGCTTTTTAGATTTCGAACTCTTATTATTAAATTCAGTTCGATAAATTTAACAAGTGTAAAACAAATTTTATTAATTTGATACCTTTTTTATGTAATTCATTTGTATTATACACTCAATCAGCTTATTTATTATCACGTAAAGTGTATACTATTTGTATCACGCTAAAATGAATAAAATAAGAAATATCTCTCTAGAGTGAAACAATTTCCAATGTTTTTTCTATTCTTATCTAGTTTTTTTAATGATTAAACTTTCAGTTCTATTTAGGCTTTCGTTTAAATTTGCTGTACATTAATAACCAAAATAGGTTTCTTTCTATTTTTATCTCTTCGTTCATTAGCTTACATTTTCCTTGAATGAAACGGTGACTTCGCAGATTTTCAAACCTCTGTTCTGAAAATTTTTCAATTCGCCAAAAAGCGTTGTATCGCCAAATCACATTTTTTATAATTTTTTAACAACCTATCTATTAAATATTAACAACTGATATTTTATTATTATATATTTCTATATGAATAAAATCATATACATATATTTTTTTTCAAAAAATTGAGAGTTCAATCATGGGAGATCTTCCTTGAGAATGAAAGGCACGTCATCAACGGTTTTGGTTCATTTGATAACGTGAAAACCTCGGAGGCTATCTGCTTAAGGAGAGGGACGTCTTCATGGCAGATTTTCTAAGAGAAACTGGCTCGTATACACGTTACACATGGGGAAAATCACAAAAACGCTCATACAAACAGCCCGTTCGCGGGATTCGAACCTCTGACCAAACTACCAGTGTCATACCGCTCTGCCGCTGGTGGAGCCGTCATTAACGAGACAGCTATGCAGAAAAATTTTAAAAACTTATAAGGATTCCAAATTGATCGACGAATCAGTGCCAGCAAAAATTTTTGTGTCTGAAGAAAGAAAAATAGCACTTTGATCCCAAAAGTTGGATGCTGTTAAAGACACTTTTTTACTTCCTTCTGCTTCCTTACGAGCTATGTTTCCTCATCTTGATTTTCCAATTGATTCGGGTTCGTCCTGCATATTCACAAGTTCATACATTTTTATAAATACCCTATTTTGAACGTAATCAAGCACACCGTATTTTACACGCAAAACACCTTTAGGTACTCTAGCTCCTTATCGAGACTTTGACTGTTAGATTCAATGAGCTCTACGTTGATACAAATAAAGAAGCATTTATTTCATATGGTGCTAGGTGACAGCAATTGCTGTTAGCTGCATTTTATTGTGTCGTTCTTTTGTACATCTGGTGCTATCTAATTTCTTATTTTGTTTTTCTCCTTATGGATTTAAATAAATCTTATTCGAGCTACTGAGAATCTCTGATTTATTCTTCGGCATAACCTAGCTAAAGGAAGGGATGCCTTTCTAGAGGTCTTGCTAAGCAAAACTCCAAAAGTTTAGAATGACTCCAAAACCTGTTCGACTTTCGTTCTATTATGTAAACAATGAGTCATTAAAAACATTAAACAATGATCTAAAAATTTTATTTGCGGAGTGTGAAAATTAAAGAGCGAAGATATGCCTTGACACACTTCAAAACAAATTAAAGAAATTTATACTACCATAAAAAAGGAAAATCCTTTTAGATTTCATAACATGTGTCATAAAAGCAATCGACCTTTTCCTAACATAAGAACAAAAAAAGATTTATATTATAATTAATATTTTGTAAGATGTCTCTTAGATTTAATAATGGCTTTCAGTCTAGATGGCATGCTTACGTTTAGTTTTTTAGTGTAATGGCTTTGTATTTTATACCATTCTTCCTCTAAATGCCATTTTAACATCTTTTTACTTGTAGTAGCTTTATTTCTGATCCCACGACCTAATTCTTCTCATAAATATTCGATATGATTTATGTCTGGTGCTTATGGGGTGTTCCAAGGGCTTTTGGTGTCTTATACAACATCCTGGTATTTAGCGCTTTATACACAGTCCAGTCACATTAATGTGACCACCACGTACTTTCCATGTCAGAGTTAAATAACCAATCACAGAAGGCAGGTGGCAGCACAGTGCAGTTGAGCGTATATAAAGGGTGTGTGAGGGCTTCGGAAAACATTTCAATCGTTGGCGTAATGCAGAAACGAAGCGATTTATCCGACTTCCAAAAGGGCATGATCATTGGCTTTCGGGCCAAGGGTGGAAGCATTTCCGAAACGGCTGAGTTTGTGAACTGTTCGCGTGCCGCCGTGGTGAAAGTGTACCGTGCATGGCAAAATGGGACTGTCCAAAATCAGCGACGTGGCAAATGTGGTGCACCACGGGCCATAGATGACAGAGGCGAACGACGGTTGCGGAGATGCGTTCGGGCAGATAGACGGGCTACCGTTGAGCAACTGACCACCAAAATGAACCAAGGGGCTACCAAAAGTGTCTCCCAAAGTACTATTCAGCGAACATTGCTGCGTCTGGGCCTCCGAAGCAGACGCCTGGTTCGTGCACCTATGCTGACTGCTGTTCATCGACGGCGAAGGCTAGAATTTGCACGCCAGTACAGCAGCTGGACGTCCACTGAGTGGCGACAGGTTGCGTTTTCGGATGAATCGCGTTTTATGCTCCATCGGACAGATGGACGTTGGCGTATAAGGCGTGAAACCTCTGAAAGGAACCACCCTGCAACCATTGCCGGAACGGTCCAAGCTGGAGGCGGGAGCATTATGGTCTGGGGAATGTTTTCCTGGCATTCTCTAGGTTCACTGATCATTGTGGAAGGCACAATGGATCAATACAAGTACGCATCTGTCCTTGCGGACCATGTTCACCCCTACATGCGCATTGTTTTTCCTCAGGATGATGGCATCTTCCAGCAGGACAATGCGAGGTGCCATACAGCTGCCAGTGTACGTGCGTGGTTCGAAGAGCACCAGGATGAGTTTACCGTCCTCCCCTGGCCAGCAAACTCACCTGACTTAAACCCAATCGAGCATCTGTGGGACCATCTCGATCGAGTTGTTCGCGCCATGGATCCTCAACCGCGTAATCTAGCGCAGCTGGCCACGGCATTAGAGTCGGCATGGCTCAACATCCCAGAGAACACCTTCAGGGACCTATGTGACTCTCTTCCTGCACGTCTCGCAGCAGTCCGCTCTGCGATAGGTGGTTATTCTGGCTTTTGACAGATGGTCACATTAATGTGACTGGACTGTGTACTTCGGAACATTATTCTGCATGAACACATAATCTGTCATTAATCATATAAATTAAGGATTAGTATATCAATTTGTTTTCTAAACGTTAATCTACATCTTAAGATCCATTATACCATCGATAAAATGCAGTTTCCTTGCACCTGTATGACACATGCACTCCCAAACCATAACGGGCGTCCGCCATGTTTTACTGTTGATCGAAGATTTCTCAATTCAAATTCTTTATTTGTTTGTCTCCATACCTTACGATTACTATTTGCTCCGAATAAGTTATATGTACTTTCATCATTAAATAAAGCTTGTTTCTAAAAATCTAGGGGGCCATTTACACATTTTTTTCGCAAATGATAGTATTTTCTTTCTACTGAATTTGGGCACATAATATGGTTTTCGAGCTGATTTTCTTTTATAACCAAACTCTTTGAAGGCATTTCTTCCAGTTTGGGTACAACTTCTTTCTTAATCAGCAGTTTCAATTATAGATCACTTAATGTCAGGTCCGTTTTGACGTTTATCATACATGGTCAACGTTTTTGGTCGTCCGCTTCTTGTCCTGTTGAAAATATTTGTTGACTCTAGATGCCTTTTTACTATGTATTTTACAGCTGAAAGTGGTCTTTTAATAATTTGAGAAATTTTTTCATCCCTCCAGTTCCTTAAAATATCCTCTTATTAATTACAGTTTTCCTTTCTTCAATTGCAGTTTCTTTTCTATTGCAAGACATTTTTAAATGTCCCGTTTAAAATTATAGAAATGAGTATGATTCAAGCGCAACAGTTTTCAATAACTTTAAGGCAATACTTTCGTAGTACTTAAAGGATATCTTCAAATGCTAATTTAAACTTTTTAACAACCTACGAAGGTCCAGCGTTGAATACTTTTTTGGCGATAAAAATAGGTTGTTTACATGAAAGTAGCTTTTATCCCAATCAAATTTGTTTTTTTTCAAATATGATTTTGCTTTTAATAACTGGTATAGACTTTGATAAAGATTATAGTGAAATAAGGTAAACAATAAATAATCAGAACCATAAATTTATGTCATTTCAAAGACATTAATCAGCAAGAATTGTATATTCATCTTATAGATCATCGGTTCTCAAACTGTGGTACATGTACCACTGGTGGCACATTAGGATATTTTAGCGGTACAATTTTTACAGAATAAAATTAAATGAATGTTAAAAATGAATGTAAAATTGTACCTCTTTTATCATTTTGCTTTAACCTTTATTATTCCGAAACACATATATTTTTCACGTTTTTGACTTTTACGACTGTCTTTTTAGAGTTTTGACTTGATAGTTGAAATGACGACTTTTCCAAGAGCTTCGAACAATTTAGCGGCACTCCAGTATACTTATTTATATTTTTATTGTTATGTAAAAGTTTCATTTACGAATGTAATTAAATAATATGAATTTAAAGGGTTTCATTCTTCGGTTATACACACTCCATTTAGGATGCATTGATATTTAATGGCGAAATGCTTTTATGATGGTACGTGTATTATTGTTTCATATTTATGTGGTACAAAATTTGAAACGTTTGGGAACCCCTATTATAGATGGAGGAAGTCTCTAAATTGGCCAACCCAGGTTGAACGACCAGTTATTCACAGACCATTTCTGCTCGGCCATTTGTCTGCCCTAAGCATTATTAAGAAATAGCTTGTCAGACGATTATACATTATTAGAATTCGTCTGATAGCACGAGTTCTAAGTTCGATCGTCAAATTATAAACACAACATATTATTGAGATTATTTCAGTTCGTATAATTTAATGTGATATTAATTTAAAAAAATACATTATTCCATTTTATTTAGCTATTGTTTAAAAACATGAACATTTTTTTAAAATACAAGTAAAATATGTAAATAAGAAACGAAGTGTAAAACATTATTTTTCTTAAATTCCTTTTTTAAATATTCTATCTTTTTAGATACTCCCTTTCCATCGATCAATAATATTTTTTCGTAGAACTTGCGTCGAATCTTAAAGTCCATACTTAGCTGAATTCTCCCAAAGTTCAATACCATATTTCTCAAAGGTATTGCTTCTGTATTTTATAAAACAGGGAAGGTTATTCAGTTTTATTTTGCCAGTATGAAAATATTGATTTTAAACTTGAAATACCATAGTAAAAATAGGAAAAAGTAGGAAAACAACTAGAATTTTTATATGCAGCCATTTGTTTTCCTTGGATGTATTCATTTTGAAGATCTAGGAATATTTCGTGGGCAGACATAGATTTAATACTAGAGCGATTGTACATCACAGTCTTATTTCAAATGCACTTATATACAAAAGTCAAGCAATAAAGTGAAAAAAGTATTTAAAAAGTTAATGAAAATTAAACGGATACTGAATTTTAACAGAAACAATATCAGGAAGAAATTAAAGAAAAATTGTAAAAGAACAGGTTTTGTGAGGCAAAAAATGTCCTTAAATGTAAATCATCAATAGAAATGTGATAATCTGTGCTTAAGATAAATGCGCTGATTTATGCCTTAGATAAAATTATCTGCCGCAAGGAAGATATAGTGATTAGGGAAGCCTGCTGTGATATCGAAGGGCCCGGGTTCGAATCCCGAAGAAGGAACAGATCTTTGTAATGTACTGTGTCTCTGAAGCATGGAGCACTCTAAATATGCGGGGCGAGCCGAACTTCCTCTCGAAAGGTTGGTGATAGGGGAAGAGGGGGAAAATCTCCAGAACCTTCCCCTCAGGGTGCTCTTTTTCAAAATTGGGGGCGCAACTAAGCGAAGTAGTACTGTCTCCAGAGTGAATCTTGGACAGAAGTTAATACAAAGAACCTCTATGTAAAGAAGGAAAGGCTCCGTAGACGTAATGTAAACCACTTTGTCTGCAATGCCGCTACAAAGAAAAGGGAACATTCGCCAAGGGATTTGGCGACGGAATCTGTTGGCGAGAATTTCCCCTCTGTGATGTGCCGGTTGTTTGGTACCTAGCCGACATTTTCCCTCTCCGCGACGTGTATAGGAAATTGAGGAACACGGGTTAAGATGAATCGTTCTTTGAAATGAATCGTTCTTTGACTTGTCGCGATAATTTAAACTCGGAAACGATAAAATATTAGACGAAGTTTCACTTTCACTGGCTTTTGAACTTCCATTGTCCATATCGCTACTTGAAACCAAAGAACCTATTCTTTGTTTAAACTCTTGCTAAACGTAACGGTCGAATCTGTCCAAACCAACTTCGACATTCAGCTTCGAGCTTTGGCGCTTTTTGGCGACAGATATTTCACGCATGCGCAGTTGTTTCCCTTTTCGTTGGAAGGGAGCCACTTCTGCTTCTGCGAAGTTTTCCTTCTTAACAGTACATATTCTTTGGTTAATAGTCTTCCAAGCATAAGCCATGCATACTTGATGGGAACCAGATCGGGGGATCTCAATTCTCATTGCCAACGAAGCATTCATTTCGATTATAAGTGCTGGGTGACACTGCAAGCTCTGTACATTTGCTCGTTATCATCCAAAAAATTGGTATCAGTAACTAATGCTGCAAAAAATGAGCAAACTTATTGAGCAAGTTTGTTACTTCTCCATAGGACTAAAATCATAATACGTGAAGAAGATGAAACAGGGCGGTTACTGTTTGCTCAAACCATCAAACTATCACCTTTATTCGCGGACGTTTCATGGATGTTGTTGTAACTTACATCTAAAAATCGCTTTGGCTTTAGAATTCTACTTCAACATTCAAACAAATAAAATAATCAAAGCTTCTTACCCGTCAGACGTGATCAATTCAATTCAATATTTTATCCAATTTTATTGACGACACAGACAATACATGACCACAAGGAAACACTTACAATTACAGTTACATATAGAGCTTGCATTTAACATTTCATGGTTCACCATTCTTCGCAGTCTCAATCGCAATTAATTCAACTCAAAAAGAATCAGACGAAAGTGCCATCTGTCTCCTGTAATAAAAGTTTATGCAGATGTTACTGGCATGAAAGTGATTTGATGCTTTCATTGTTCTTTCTGATACTTTGATACTTCGGTGAATATACTGGCATTCAGCATGGGGGAAGGTTCTGCTTTTGACAGACTTTTTATTATTGATTTCCGAGTGGGCCTGACTCGTGTTAAAATCGGCAGATAGATTTCTCTAGATGAGACAGATATCAAGGGAACTGTTTATTATGGTGTGCAACAGGA
>KK117195.1:500012-513219 GCA_000611955.2 Stegodyphus mimosarum
ATATTTATCTCGTTCTTACTAGAGTTTCACTGTCTCATGTGGTCAATTCCAATTGAAAATCTGAATGCAGAAGTTTGTTTCTGGTATAGTATGGAACATCAGTAATTATGCGCAAGAAATTACGCTGCAAAACTTGGAATTTTTTGTAGCTCTTTTTGTTGACTTTTGCGCAGGTCGTGGAGATGATCATGATTATATGTACAAGTCACATGATTACTGATTATGTTCAACTTCAGTCTCAATATACTAATTCCATAACGCCTACACATGAAAAATGTTCATGAGACATACCAAAATAATGCTAAAAATACATATTATTTCAGTAGTGCAGTTTAAAAAATGGTAGATTGGAAAAATATAGAAGGTTTTATTTACAAGGTGCTAAGGAATGTCCAGATACTTCATTGAAAGAAGCGATCAGTTCGGTGTTAACAAACGGTCACGTGAGAGACTTCTATAGCTAAAACATTATTTTCAGTCGTTGCAGTATATTATCCTGGTCTGGGATCTTTGAATTAATTGAAATTAATCAAGGCATGATAATGAGCTCTGGGTGTTGTATTTAAATGTTTAAATCAGGTTTTCAGCAATAGATGGATGGCTCTAGATGTCCACAATGAAAAAAAAAAGACTAGAGCTGAGTGTGTGAAAGAGGTTTTCTTTTTTGTACCCAGAGTTCAAGCATGAAGTTTATATTACAAATTTACATGAGTGAAAGGCTGTCTTTGCCAAATGTTCTACATTGTTTTCGGATACTAAATTAAAAAGAGAGGGTTAAGTATGCTCCATTTTATCACTTTATTATTTGTTTATTCTCTGCGTAGAGGAAGAGAGTACACTACAGCATGAATTGGACCCTTGAGCGCTGTGAGCAAAAGATTTTCGAATTATTTTAACATAACGTCTATACACAATAAAACCACAAACATATAACATTCTGGAGTAACTGAATTAAAAAGAAAGTCAAAGATTTTAGATTTCATATTACGCCCAAAAAGGCATTTTTTTCATTTGCACACGCATACACGTTTCGAGAGCAATTGGGCTCAAAATATTTAAAAACTACCTATCTTTAGAATTTTTGATTGACAATCTCGCGCGGCAGAGATAAAAATGCTTTGTTTCGTAAATATTACTACTTCTCGCTTTGAAAGCGTTGAGTTTCTTAATCAGAAATTCGTTAAAAATCTTATAAAATATGAAACAGACTGTCGAGCAAATTTCAAATGCCAAATCCGGGCTTCCAGGTGCCTATACACGGGTGAAAGGTTATATTATTAGATATTCGATAGTTTTAGGTACCGTTGTTTTTTCACAATGTAAACAATATGCATACATTCGTTCGGATTCTTCTTTAGTTAATTTCTTTAAATATAACACAAGGCGATAGCATTTGATGGCAACAATCTGAAAAGTGATTCAAGGCTTTTAGTGATTCGACTCAAAATGCCGTTTTGATATTAATAGCCCTTCCGGGCCAACGTCCCTTTTGGCTAAAACCTCTTTTAAATTATTTCACGTAATATCCTTCGGGAAGATGTCATGAAATTTCACCGATTATTCTCAGAGGGCCTGTATTATTTACTGACCTGTCTCTTCACAATACTGCTCTAGCTCCAACTGTGAAGTGTTGTTTCATACTGCGTTATTCAGATAAGGCACAAGGCTGTTAGTCCAACTTAAGCCATATAAGAGCAACTGTTCTACAGTTTTAAACATTTTAATAAAAATACATAAATCCTTCCATCTGATCCTTTAAGATTTATATATATTCAGACAGGTATTACTTTACATCTATCCAGCAGATAAAATATGATACGCTTCCTCCGTTATTCTATTTCACTTTCTGTAGTTTTAATATTTCATTAATAATTTAAAGGTAGCTAAAAGGAGAATTCTGCTAATTACTGTTAAAGCATTTAAAAATAATTTAAGAGGAAATAACTACAAAAGTGTAGGATTGAACAAATTTGGCGAAAAATAATGAAGGGTTTCCCTTTTTTTGCCTAACAAATTATTTAAAGTTTGGTATCTTTCCCGAACCTCTCATTTCCTTGCCAGGATGCAAATTTAAAGTCAAGGAGAAAAGTATAAAAACAGACGAATCTAGAAGTTTATTCAGAGCGTGATTTCGCTGGTATGCGGAAAAAATGTCACCCGGAAAAAAGGGAAACGGAAAGAAAGCCCCCGGAAAATAAGGAACGGAAAAAAAAAGGAACTCTAAAACCTCGCCAAATAATGTCGCCCATCGGAGTTGGGGAAACCTGCTAAATTCTAATTTAACCGGCAGCGTTATAGCGGGCTCTCTTGAGGGAGGTTTTCAGGGTAAGACGTTGAGCTAGCTGCAGCCCAGCAAGGTCATTTCGATAGCAGGTTTTAATATTCTTATCGCAAACTGTGACTAAATTTCATCTACAACGGTTTGTTATAATACTGCTTTTAACGCTCAGTTATGCCACAATGTTTCACCCCTGAACCACAGCTTAAGGTTATAAATACATAGGGTACGAGGGGAACAATCACTAATGACCATGACCCGCTAGTCAACCCTTTATTTTTACCATCGGACAGGCCAGCAGCTCGCTTATCTTCTTTCAATCATCGTCAGAAGATTTCCCTATTTCGCAGATAAGGTTGTTATGATAAAACTTTTATCTCCCATATTTTTATATCCATTATTTCTAAACATCCCTTATTTTTCCCATTGCAAAAGAATGGTGACTTATTTTCCGTTTCCTAATTTTCCGGTGCCTATCTTTCCGTTTCTTATTTTCCGGGTGACATTTTTTCCTACAACCGATTTCGCTAGCCAGAGCACGTTACTATTTATCCTTGCTGCTGTCACGCTGAGTTGCTGATACGCCGTTTTGGCCATTTAATAAGTATATTGTCAGGGGGTTGTTGAGTCAACCTAGTTAGCCGTAAACTAAATTGTTAGTTACTATTTATTTTTGATTTATTGTTAAATTATTCTTAAGTTCCACAGCAACTCGTCGGTGTTATTGTAAGCACGAAGTACGTGCATTCGTGTTAAGAGTTGGACGGATAATAAGGCTTTATTTTAGCCTTCTTCTGTGCTGGTATTATTCACGCCTGTGCGAGAAATCGCCAGGTTTTCTTAGTGAGATCATTTAAATTATGGTGAACAGTAGAACTGTATTTATCCAAACGAACTGCAGTCAAGCACACTTTTGTTGAATACACTTAACATTTTATGCTTCATACCTTTTTCCGTTAATTCATAGTCACATTCGTTTTTCTTTTCTTTTTTTTCGTAAAAACGTCAGAACAAATTTTGTACTCATCATTCTTTTATAATAATATGATTGTTCATATTCAGCATTTAATAAATTTCAAAATTTTCATTTTAAATGCATTTTTATTTATTAAATGATATATCAAATAAAAAAGAAAATTCCATATATTAATAATAGGCCTCAGAGAAATGGCAATAAAAAACCTCTGTTCAACCCATTTGGATGGCGAAAATCTCCATTCTCCTCGAAATGACAAAAATTACTTCAAATGCTATGCGAAATTTTAGAGATCATGAGAATTTTCTGATGCAGAAAACGTGAAAAATCAACTGCTCCTCCAAGGGATTCAAATCCCTGATCTTCCATTATTAACTAGTATGAAACAATTAATATTGGAAGTTCCATATTAACATCCAGTACTAACTAACTTCCAGTATTAACACGCAGTGTAAATGAATCGCAGTGTATTAACTCGCTTGTACATGTTCACATGCTAGTCATTTACAATTAAGGTCACTTGCGGAAGAATACGATAATCTCTACATATAATAAAACAAAGAGTCTGTGTGTGTGTGTGTGTGTGTCTTTCGTTCGTGTTGCGAGTAAGCTAATAGACCCAGGGCCACGAAATTTGGTACATAGGTGTATCTATAGAAGAGCCAGTGCACCTAGAAGCGAGTTTTTCGAAATTCGAATTCGAATTTTTTTTATTTTATGTTTTGTGACCAAATCGCGTCATTTTGAGACATAATGGGCTACAGGAAAGCGAGATTTCGCTCTATACATTTTATTTTTACATCGTCGTGAAGCGTAGACACTTAGCTATTTTACGAATTTAAAATAAATTTCGTATTTCTATAAATCGATTAAATACGAATTTATTTAGGAAGGTGAGCTTAACACCTTTTCGGCGGAATTTTTTTTAAAAAAACTTATTTTAAAAAAATGTGCCGTTTATTTTCCTTGAACTTTAATCCTTTCGACTCCTTTTAAAAAAGGAATTTTGGAAAAATAATAATATTTTATATTTTTTTAAAATTTTTTAAATGAAGCTTCCGAATACACTTCTCACATCTCAGATATTTTAAAATGTAGTTTTGGCAACAATTTTCCTTTCTTATTGTTGTTGATAGATTTTTGATGAAATTGCATCATTTTGAATAGTTTCATTCTTTTAAAAATTTCGGTTTGGCAACAATTTTTCATCGTATTTCTTATGTTACTGTTTTTAAGAGACTGAAAAGTTTAAGAAATTAAAAAGTTGTTTCTTTTTGCAACGGTAAATTGTTTAATTACTTTATTAGGATAATTAACATTTGTATCAAGGGATATTGCTTATTTCATTGTAATATTATGTTTTAATTATATATAATTTTAATTATAAAAACGTTTTGCATGATATTTTTTAATCTGTTTAAGTTCTTAATCTGTTTATACCATTTGAGTTCTTAAGATTTTGCAAAGGGAAGTTGGTTAATTTATTTATTAGGATAATTAATATTTGTATTAAGGGATATTGCTTATTTCATTCTATGCTTTTTATATGTAATGCATTTTTAACTGAATTTTTTTCCCGTTGTTGTTTGTTTCTTTTTCGATAAAATTGTTCTGCAGAGTAAAATTCTGTGCAGTTTTCAAATTTAATGTTTGGTGTTCTCTTTAGGCATTTTTCTGGTACACTTAAAAGCCAGACGAAGGCTGGCCGCGCAGCGGCTAGTTACAGGTTTAAAAAATATCTACCACTCCTAAAATAATTATTTATGTTATTTTAACACGATATCAGATATCTTGCGTTTCTAGTTATGAATCCAATAAGAAAGTTTCCGTTTTTAATTTAAAGTTTCTGAAAACAGAAAATTATAAAAAAAAATTTATGTATTTTAAATACTTATCATTTAACTTTCCATTTTTCACGCTTTTAACGTAGTTTTCTGTAAATTAAATATCATGAATTCTTTCGAATAAATTTTTATTTGTTTTGCGATGTTTACATTCTTGATAATTTTCAAGATTTTAATAATTTAGAGCGATCTAATTTAATGATTGTTCATTTTTTCCTGAAGTATAACCTTAAAAAATTTTAAAGCTTTTATTAGGTTGAAAAATGCAATAATGTAGCGAACCTCCTATAATTTCTTTGGCAAATATTTAATCTTCTAGAATCAACAACAGTTAAAATGGATTATATCACTAGAATTCTAATTTTACATGGATGATGCAAAAAGTAAAGCAACAAAAGGACAATAAAAACTTAGTAAGGCACTTTTTCTCTCAATTATATTTAAAAAGACGATCATTTTCATTTTGTTTATTTCTCTCAGGCTCTTTATTCTGAAAAAAGTTAAATATATATATATATATCTGTTTGCTATCTTGCTCATTTAAATATCGCTAAGCGGAGCAAATCATGGAGGAAAATTATTAGCACAAAGAGCGTTAGAAAAGAAAGACGTTTCCCTTTTCAAATTGTTGCCACCAAATATTATCGCCCTTTGTTATATTTAAAGAAATTAATAATGAAGAATCTGCATAAATGTATGTATGTTTCTCGCATTGTGATAAAACAATGGTACCTATAGCCATACAATTTTGAATAACGTACTTCTCCACCCGAATCGGGACATCTGGAAGCTCAAATCTGGAATTTGTTTTATCTATTTCATATTTTGTAAAATTTAACGAATTTTCGATTAAGAAACTCAAAGATTACAAAGCGAACATTGGCAACGTTGTACGGAAAAAAACATTTTAATCTCCAGCGCGCGAGACTGTGCATCGGAAATTCTAAAGATATGCTCTTTTTCAATTATTTTGCGACATTGCTGTTGAATCGAGTTTTATTGTTTAAGTGCAAAGAACATAATATTTAATAAATAAATAAAGGTAACGCACAAAACGTTAAAAAACGCCTCTTTGGGCGTAATATAAAATCTGAAAACTTTTAGGTTTTTTTTCGTATTTATTATTATTACTTTTATTATTATCTTCCAATAACCAGTCACTTGCATTCGCAATTAGTGGCTGAATTCATTAGCTATTTCAGCGTCTCATTAAAAGAAGGTTGCTGCGCTTGGGTGAAATCCTGTATAGATCAAAGCTTTCCTACATAAGCACTGAGGAGATGTAGCAACGTTGCAGGATCGAGCGCCACTAAAAATGCAAATGGGTAATAAGCACACTTTCACATTCGTCGTAAAACTGCTAATTTCTTCAATATACCGCTAAAGAACATACAGAGAATTTTAATCTGCTGCGCAAAATCACTTTTCTGCCTTTGACTCTGTTTCTACAGCTCTACAGAGGCTGTTCACACATTTTTTGGACGAGGTATATTGTATTCACAAAACTAAATTACATAAAATTCTTGTATTTTAAATGTTCTATTTGACACCCCTTATTCTGAACTATCTTTCGACACCGCAATTTCCATTATAATAATGCCTTTTGAAGTGTCAGAAGAGGTATTTTATCCCATTCCTCCAGAACAGCTTTCCAGAGTCCTGTTAAGGTTTTGGGACAACGTTTGGATAATGCAATTTTTAAAAGTCCGAAAGCACAAAAATCCATAGGTTCATCCATACAAAAATCCATCCATCGGGAGATTTAATAGGGATATCAGTGAAGGGTATGGCCTTGATACCAGTTTTTTGTTCCATTTCTTTTAGAAAATTTACAGTGGATTTTGATGTGTGACTCCTAGCTTTGTCCTGATGGAGTCTCACAGATTGATGGCACTGTGGGTAAAGCGATGGTATTTCATTCAGAAAAATTGGTGATAAAATATGTTCCTGATAGTATTTGGAGTTAATCTTGACATTTTTTTGCACTCTCTTATTTTTAACTTGCCATTATAAGAAAAACCAGCAACAGTCATGAATCCCTAAGAAAAACTTTCTTTCTATTCTTTGAACCATGTACTTAAATATTTTTCTCCCCTTTTATGATAATAAATGGCTCTTTTTTTGTTACAGTCATTTAAATACACCCATGCTTCATCTATTGTCACAATTGTTTTCCATTTTTCTTTGGATAAGTGTTTCTCATATAGAATTCTGCAGCGTGTCCCGCGTGGAGCGGATATGCTTTGGAAGAAGACGATGCACATTGCGTTTTTTCGGTTTCTTAAGATTTAAATCAACGTTTATCATTTTGTTTACAGTGGACACCGAGCATTCTAATGATTTTGCAACTGTAATTTGACTAAGGGGATTTTCTTTTAACATTAAGAAACGTACCTTTGCAATAGTCGAAGATGTCCGTTTTTTACTTGGATACTTGTTTGGAATTTTTGTACCACTTGAGGCTCCAATTTGACGTTTTTTTCCTTTCTTGTTGATGATATTAACTATCGACGCTTTAGATATCACAATACCATGACTCTCACATCGTTTTTGGATACCGGAGTATGCATATTTCTCTTCGGAAAGAGCGTAAATGTAGCCTTCGAACCACTGCTTTGTTAAATTCGCCATTGTGAATAAAAACAAAACTTTCAAGCCACAGACGATAATTTTGACTTTTAAAATCATAGTACAATTGCAATTACTTCTTTTGCAGCAAACGATTTTTTATTACCGCTTACCAAAATCGTCTAAAAATGTGCGAACAGCCTCTGTAAAAGATTTGTAGAGGAACATGGTTGAGAACCCGAAGAACGAACATGAAGCAAAGTATGGTTGAAGTCATACAGAGGGCGTTTACGTATTTTCAAATGATTTCGATAAAGAGCTTAAAAAATAGCAAATGACTGGGAATAAAAATTGTGGCAACAGCTTAATATTTGAAATGAGAAATATCGTTTTCTACTTTTAATTTTTTTTTTCAACATGTCGCATCTAAACAAGCTGTCGAATGAAGAATATGTTTTGGTGCCTTCCAAACGGAAACTGCCAATTCTATAATTTAAAAACGTTTTAAAATGTATGGTATTAAATTTTCTACGTGCGAGATAAGCAGCATTATTATACGGAAAGGGAAAAACAGTCAATTCACTTTTCTACATCAAACGAAGACCTCAAAGTGTACTTTCGAAAGGTACGTACAGTTTTCTAATGCTTCTAAAGCGAAATCGTTGCTAACAAGATAAAATCCACAGTGCCAGATATCAAAATCTTTAAATGCATCTTTAGCAACAATAAATAAAATAATAAACGTAAAATAGCTAATATTTACAAGTTAAAATAGCTAAAAAACGTGATGTTTACTAGCTTTTACTGAGGCATGTGGGTCACCGCAGAACAATTTGTAAAATTCTACATGAAAACTATTTAGCGGGAGATAAATTTAAATGCATCGTGACCCTTGATGAAGCATGGGCTTACCAAAATGATAGCAACAAAAAAGAAATCTATTTACTATCGAATACGAAGAAAGAAAACTATACGAAACTGGTCTCGTTAAAGCAAAGGAAGTTTCAGCAAGGGGTTCAAGGCTGTCGCAGGAGATTCTTAAAATGAGAAATTAAAAACGAGAAAAGTGGACAAAAATACTTTTAAAAAAGTCTGAAAACTCTCAGAACGGATCAGATTTTACATTACGCCCAACGGGGAGCGGTTTTTGGCTTCATTTACACATGCATACACGTTTCGAGAGCATTTGTGTTAACACTTCTTTGGGGCGAAAAGTATTTAAAAACAGTATATGTTTAGAATTTCCGATAGACAGTCTCGCGCACTAGTAATAAAAATGTTTTCTTCCGTACAAAGTTGCCACAGCTCGTAAAAGTTTGACAAAATATGAAATAGATAATAAAACAAATTCAGAATTCGGGCTTCCAAGTGTCCATATTCGGGCGGAATACTACATTATTCAAAACTGGATGGCTTTAGGTACTGTTGCTTTTCCACAATGGGCCCATACATTCATGCAGATTCTTCATTATTCAATTTCTTTAAATATAATACAGGGCGATAATATTTAATGGCAAAAATTTGAAAAATAAATCAATGCTTTTAGTGATTCGACGTAAAAGGCCGTTGGGAGACTTAGGGCCCTTTTGGGCTAACGCCCCTTTGGAATAAAAATCAACTCAATATGCTATCAAGAGAAAGTTTTACGTCCAAAATTTACAGAAAAAATTCTATTTCTTTATTCCAGTAACTTTCAAAGAAATGAAACTTCACCAAGACGAAGCCACAAGTTACACTTCGGAAAGTACCACTGAATTTCTTGAAAAAAATGAAGACCGATACAAGTATTGCATATATAATTTTTCATCTCATGGTATATCCACCTATGGGTTATTGAGCCTATGAAAGAGGGCTCTTTCTCAGCGCAAACTCACCACAATTGATGAACTCTGGAAAAGAAGTGAAAGACGAATTGAAATCAATACCTCTAGAAATTTTAAGAAAGACCCTTCTGTCACAGAAATTATGATGCTCTAGAAAAACGTTTATCAGATCGAACATTTTAAAAAATACTCTTTACATTTTAAATATTAATTAAATGGCCCTTCAAAATGTTCTAAAAATGTGTAAATACCCTTTGTAGGGGAGGAAAGCAAATAGTAACTTAAGATATATATAAATTAATGCATATTACATTGGTATATATAAATATATGCATACGTACTATGGATGTATTTATATGTGACATTAAAAAATAAGTAAGAATATTCCAACCACATTTCGCAAAATATCTTTACATTTTTCTTATTGTTTAATCTGGCTTTCAGTACGCAAATTTAAAATTATTATTTGTTTTAAAGTGTTATGTAAGTATCTGCCCCATTAGCATCAGATAACAATCATATGACATGATTCGTTTTTAAATGGCACATTTTAGATACATTTACTATATGCACTTACAATTTTTTGGATAAAAACTCTGATGTGTACACCACATGACTTACTTGTACAAAATATTAAATTATACGCATTTTTGCTGCATTTCATTTAAACTTCTCGAATTTCATTGGAGATATATTTCTCATTCAATTAATTCAGTTCTCACTTAGCGACAAGGCAAAAATGCATAAAACCTCAAAATATCTTTATTAAAAATTGAAAAATGTAAAATACAAATAAAACAATTTAACGAACACGTTTTACAATTAAAATTAGAGTTTCTACGCAAAAGCAAGCAATTTGGCCAGCGGGCAAGAAGGCAGATTTTTTGGTGCAAAAAACTGAAAGTTTACTTTTGGTCTCACTCGACAAAAAGACACTGAAGTCGTAGAAACTGACTTCCTTTGTTGTGGTCGCTATACTGAGTCAATATATGAGATAATTTAATAAATTAAATGATAATTCCAGAATGGATTAAGCATGATTTAATACGCAATAGTAAAAGAAGACGTTACTTTCTTGTTCCGAAGCTTAGTTTCTCAAGATTGGCAACAAATCCACTATTCTGCTAAGTTTCCAATGTAAACAAATATGGCTGCTATGGTAAAAAAATTAGGCTTAGCCGCACTTAAACAACTTTTAAATTGTAGATAATTTTTTAACTATTGTATTCAAGTTAATTAAAGGCATAAAAACCTTAAACGGAAGATAAGAAAAACATAATTCAAACATTTTTAAAGCCCAAAATGCACAGTTTGCTACACATTATGCACGGAATAATGTAAAATACGCATGAGTTCATATAGGATAGCGTATTCCAGTATGAAGATTTATAAAAGAAAGATGCGCTTATAGTTTCATTTTATTCCTATTGGATGATTCGAGTTTCGTTTCTCAGATTTTCATAATATTATTGGCTGAAAGATTCCTTTTGTCATGTAAGTAAATGAATTATGGGCATTATCTAATAATCTTATGAGACAGGTTAATTTTGAAATGACGTCGCTCATGGAGATTTATTATAAGTATGCTACTATTTTTAGGCTAGAAAGAGAAAATAACTAAATTTAAAATGAGACTTAATATATGATTGCAAATTAAGGTTAGTACTTTCTTTTACAAATATACCTGTATGTGTGTATACATATATTATGATATATGATGCAAATATAACGATAAACATATACGTGCTATCAAGCTATCGTAGCTTCAATATTAAATATTTATTTTTTAATATCATGAAATTTTTACAATCTTCTAACAAATATTTTGATGGATTTTATTATGATACAGCAAATATTTTGATGAATTTTATTATGACACAGCAAATAATTTACCAACATAAACGGAAAATAATTTCTTAACACTGAAATTTAAACGCAGACATTTTCTAATACTGCAAAAACAAATTTCTAAACTACGTACTTTGATTTAGATCTCTGGGTATGATTCTTTCAGTAAAGCTATTTATCAAACGCCGCATAACACATAGAAATGACTACCTACAAAAATGCCTTGCAATTGCGAAGATAATTCAACTATATACTATAATAAGGCAGCACGAATTCGCAAGTTCCAGTCTTGCTATCATTAACAAAAAAGTAAAAAGCAACATTAAGATCATGTACAGGATTTAGTGTCAGAAGCAGGCTTGGGATCTTCCTCTAATACGGGACTTAGCGAGACAGGATTCGTGTAATTCTCAGGCCGTCAAAGGGAATTCCGGGAGTTGTTATGATTCGTGGCAAATGAAGTCGCTAATACATCGGTAGGATCTTGTTTCCCTTCTTTCCCGCAAACCCGTTGCCATCTTGTTAGCGAAATAACTAAGTACCACCAGATTTTGTTATTTATCGACGATATTTCTCGGAAAGAGTCATTGAACTGCAAGGAATGTGAGGACAAAGAAATTATATTCTAAGGAAATGGCAGTACGTCAGAAACCTAGATCATGGAATAATAGCTGAATTGTTTTTCTACTTTTTACTGAAACTGTAATGAAGTAAGACGTTACGTAACATTTAATATGTTTTCTTTTATTTTACAAGAAGATTCACTATTTTTCACTGACTTGGCAGCACTATTTTTTTCAACTTGGCCTCGCAAATATGTTGAAAGTTTATAAACGCAAGCTTTTCAATAGATCAGAAACAATAGTTTAAAAAAATGAAATAAAATATTATTTTGTTTTTAAAGCAAAAAAGTCAGAAGTAGACCATCGCAATAATAAAAATAATGAGTCAAACTTTATAAAAAATAGCGGAAATACCCGATTCCAGATACGTTTGATTGAGAGTAATGTGTCTAACCACAGAGAGAACGATGCCACTGTAATTCTTCTCTAATAACGATGCAAAAAATAAGATTCATAGTCATACATTTTTCAGTCTGATGCAATGCGGAAACCAAATAAAAAATTTCGATAGAAAACGAAACTAATTCTCTCTCATATCAGCACAATGGCACGCCTTTTATAAAGATTTTCTTCTTTCTAGTCAAATGGTCTAAAAACTCAAGTTCCATCCAATATTTTAAGTATATTTAATTTTAGTCTATTAAATGTGGAAAAATGTTATCATAATTGATCAGAATTCACTAATGCGAATAAACAAACAAACACACAAACATATATTCTTTTTTTATATATATAGATTTTGTAAAACTTAGAAATTTTTGATTAACAAACTTTGAAAAGCGAGCAGTAGCAACACTTTTCGAAATAAACATTTCTGTATCCAACGCGCCAGACTGTTGCCACTCCAAAAAATGAGTGCGAAAATTCGCGCTTTCAGAGTTTTTAGTCCAAAGGGATTTAGTCCCGAAGGACTATTACTTTCGGTTTGCGATTTTGCGTCGATTCACTGTGAATGCCCGTTTCACTTTTCAAATTGTTGCCACTAAATGTTATCGCTCTGCATTAAATTTTAAAAAATGGAAAATCTGCATAAATGTATGCATGTTTCTCGCATTGTGATAAAACCTAGAGCCATCGAATTTTGAATGACGTAATCCTACTGCGAATATGGGCATCTGGAAGCCCTAATTTTGAATTTGAAATTTGCTTTATTATCGATTTTATGTTTTGTAACATTTCAACGAATTTCTGATTAACAAACTAAATGATTTCAAAGCGAGCAATGGCAACACTGTACGGAAAAAGAA
>KK117195.1:520874-554484 GCA_000611955.2 Stegodyphus mimosarum
CGAAAATACTCCCATGCCGCACAGATACTATACATTTACAAAGATCCATTTCCTCACCGGTATTCGAAACCGTACCGTTTGGTACGGCAGTCAAAGTCACTGACAACTATCCTGCTTAGGCTTCTCCTTTCCAAAATCCTTAAATGACCTATAAGACCGCCAACGACAGAGCGAACATTCGTAATTCGACTCTTTTAAACACTGGTGAATGAGCAAACCACGTGAGATATTTCATAGTTATTCTTTTGCACAATGTAGTTACCAGCCTTAATAAGGATCTTAAAAAGCCCCATACGAACTTATGCTTCTTCTTGGGGGACAAACTTATGCACGCCCCAGTAATCCAAATAAAAAAATCTAATGTGTACGCCATATTACTCTTTGCATGGCCTATTGAATTATACACATATTCCGCTGCATTTCCTTTAAACGTATTTCTTCGAATTTCATCAGGGATATATTTCTCATTCAATTAATTCAGTTCTTAATTCCTGACAAGTCAGGTTTAGATAAAATTTCAAAGCATCTTCATTAAATATTACAAATTAGAGAAAAGCATAAAACACCATATACAGCTGAAAACAGTTTAAAAAGGAATTTTCACAATTAAATTTAGAGTTTGCACGCAAAAACAAGGAATTCGGTCAGCGGGCAGGAAGACATATTTTTCAGTGCACAAAATAAGTTTACTTTTGATCCTAGTTGGCAAAAAGACACTGAAGTTCATGCACAAATTAACTTGATTCACTAAGGTACTAAGAGTTTCAAATATAAACAAATGACGACTTTATTAGGCTTAATGGCTTAATGCCAATTAAGCAACATTTAAATTGTTGATAATTCTACAACTACTGCATGCAGATTAACTAAAGGCATAAAAACATTAACAGGAACATAAAAACATAATCACTTTTAAAGCGAAACATGCACAGTTTCCCATTACATGAGAATAAAAATACTGAGCTCGCCGAACCGGATAACAGAATGAATATATATATAAACATATATATATATATATATATACATAAACATATTGTTGCATGCGTACAGCGTTTGTAATAGATTTGATGCCCAAGTCCGATAACAATTAATAAAATTTATACTTATCACAAGAAATCTAGCAAACCGCTGGATTTTCCCTCAAAGTTCTCGCAGTATAATCGGTAGCTATATTTTAAACTACTAAAACATTAAACAGAACGCAATCTAAATCGTAGAGAAAGCTAATCCAATCTCACTGAGAATTCACCACAATCAACAACAACAGTTATCTAAACAACTGCGTTGAGATGTTTCCCTCCGGCTTTTATAGCTTTTTAAATAGGCCGCTCGAGACAGTTCTAGCAATTTCTGGAAAGCGAAAACAGTACAATAACTGTTACAGAGAACATACTAGTCAATTACATTTATTCAAATTAAATATAAATTACGTACGGAGATATACTTTTATTCAATTTCAAATGCACGTGTTCTTGTATTTTTACTTTTCCGGCTTAGGTTTCTCTTAAAATATGGCACCCGCTGCATTGCGCTAGGAAATAAAATAATTTTAATTATAATTCTATTAAAAATATCTAACTAAATACAAAATTAGTAACATATACATTTATACACGCTTGGTGCGGCCGATCGGAACCAAAAAGGGCGGTGCACAACAACATGTTATATAGCAGTCTCATATACAAAATTTCAGTGATCTGAGGCTGCTCGTTTTGTATGTATGTACGTATTTGCAGACGTCACGAAAGAAACTCTTCTGAATGTATTTTGAACTGGTTTTCTAAAAAAGTTTCGTTTATTCTTTCCGTACATAAGATGTCACGCAAACATATCGAATCCATTTTCGATATTTTCTTTGAAATTTCTTTGAAATATGATGCCGGAAATTTCTCGCGATTACAATGTTTCTTATTTTAGTACAAGGAATTAAAAAATAAGTCGATTACTCATAGACAATAACTGGTAATAGTCAAGGCAATCTTCTTTATATTTGCAGTCATCACAAACGAATCCTGTAAAACAAGGTGCCTGAATTTTATCCTCAGTCAATTAATATAAAAAGGGGACAATGTCCGTCCGAGGTAAGACGGCAATCTATGCTAGCTCTTATGAAACTATCTAACCTTCCAGTGCTAGGAAGCAAAGTGAGTTTTCGCTTGATAAACTCTCTTACACGTACTTTAATTTATAAAATTCAAAAGCGTGCTGAAGCTGAAGACAGAAATGAAAACTGAATAAGCATATAAATAAAATCCGACACTGAAATGCAGCTTTTAAACAATATTAAGATATTTTCAAAATTAAAAACAAGAAAAGATTTCTTCAGAAACTGCTGTAAAATTCTTCGATTCTAGACTTATCGACTGCTTTCTAGTCCAATTTCTTAGTGTGTATATATAATAATTGGAAAGTTTACCAAATACAATCAATATCGGCATATATTACCACTAATAGTTAAACCTCAGTAAAATTACTAAAACTCAATCTGAAGTTTACACTAAATGCAAAATCCTGATATGCTAATATTGTAATAACAACAACAACAAAAAATAAATTTAAAAAAAATTAACTTTTTTCTTCTCTTTCTGAGCTTGCTGGAAGGACTTTGCTTTCCTCTTCCTTAAGGTTTGAATTTGGATACGCGGAGAGTAAAACGAAGATTGCCTAGTTATCTTCGGAAGGGCCAGCACATCTCTGTTATAATACTAAATCTTAATTAATTCTCAAGTTTAAGTAGGCCTGCTTGTCTTGCATCTTGTTAGTTGTACATCTGTAAAAGCGAAACATATAGCTATGTACACGACATCGAAACAACTTCTCGAAGCATTGAACATGCAAAATGATTAAAACAGCAACTAATTTACTATGTTCTAAACATCTCCAGATCTTTAAATTTGATTAACACAGTAATCGCTTCACATAAATCACTTGAGATCGAATCAGTCCTCCTTTAAAACCCGGTATTTAACTACGTCATTTAGATGTCTAGTTTTCACTCTACCCCTAATTTGCTTCTCGAAAACCCACGCGCTTAAACATGGAGCTTTTCCTCGCTAAATTACAGTGGGTACTTTGAATCTGTTTTTAATTTTTGTTTCGGAGAGTTTAATTAGCTCAAGGGAATAGCTAATGAAGAATTCTTTCCGCTGGCTATTAAAAGCTTGCCAGGCCATCGAAGAGTGCGCTGACTCCTTGCGTGCTGTTCCTACATGAGTGGATATTTTTTCTTGTGAATATTCATTTAAAATAAAGAATGAGTTCCTTTATATGTTACCCTAAGACTATAAAATTAAAAAAAAATACTCACCATTTTGGAAGTTACTTTGAAAAGGCAGTTTTTATCGTAAGTTTAGCTGTTAGTGTTTGTTCCAAGCACCAGCACTGTCAAAGATTTCTCTACATTGTTTTAAACTTGACGTCAGGAAAGTCAGAATAGCGTTACAGGTAAAAACCTTCTAATGTGTTACTGATAGTTATTAGCAAAACTTTCCAAAGTGGCGTTAGGAACTTTTAATTTTATTAAAATATCAAAGTTGAAAGCTCCAAAGTTTTAAAATCTGGTTTTGAGGAAAACCATTTGTCTTCAGAAAAGCATAAAGTTACAGTACAAAGCAAAGTTGATAAAACAGGACAACAGCATCTTCAGCTATCAAAAGTCGGTGTTTGTTTAAACTGTTTTGTTTAATGAAAATAATTATAAGAGAGGATCCATTCCAGATAAGCTTGGAACTTTATTTTAAGTTTTACTATGTGTTAAGCTTAAATTTAAAAATAAACTATTCCTTTCATACAGATCACATATATTGCTGTAGAATCTATTAGGTTATTCTGAAACAGGAGTAACGAAAAATATGAAATGTACTCGCCGTGTCTCGAACCTGGATCTCTCGAATACGCTTCCAGTTGTGCTAACCTTAACCGGAAGGTAAGAACAACATAATTCAATCATTTTTAAAGCAAAAAAAAAACGTAATTTATCAACATATAACAATAAAAAAACTGAGCTCACTGAGCCGAGTAACAGAGTACGTATATATATATATATATATATATATGTGTGTGTGTGTGTGTGTACTTTGCTTCTTTCCACGAAGGCATGCTGGAATGAGGAAGAAAATACCTTATATATTCCCCTTTTTAAAGGGCGACTGGGGATTAGGAGACCCATTCGCCAAATCACCACCAGAATCATCATCTACCACCTTCTAGTTAGGGCGCCACTGTTAGTCATTAGGCTATTCTGAGGCAGGAGTAATGAAAAATTAGCAACGCCATCACCGGGACTCAAACCTGGACCTCCCGAATACGCGCCTAGTGTGTTAACCATTACACCACGAAGACATCTGGAAAGAGGGAAAAAATCCCTTATATCATCACCTGTGCCCACTCCTCTTGATTAAATTATGTTGTTTCACCTTTTGGTTCAAGCTCGCGTAAAGCTTAGAAAGTGATCTAGGTAAAAGGACGCAAATTTATTAAACTGAGTCAAAGCCTGCCGGTCGCAGTTTGATTTCGAGAAGACGAGCCTGCGCAGCTACCTGAGCATAGAAAGAAGAAATATTCGAACTGATTTGTTGTCCGCCGTAGGGAATCTGTTCGGAGTGATTTTAGCTAGGAACCCGGGACGAGGTTTTTTTTTCTTTTTTTCTCTAAACCGTTGTTCCCTTAGTACAGATTTAGCATAAAGATTTAGTTTCTAGAGCTTAATTTCTAAAATTAGATGTGATATACGCTGCGTCGGACAATTGAATAGGAAAACGGGAAAAGAAGCTAAGCAAATAAATACTGGTATCTAAAACAAGGCATAACAAACATTTAGATATTGAAAAAATGTAGAACGCTAATTAAAAATATCAGCAAATGAAACTATGAGTAATATTAAATGGATAACAATGAAATAATATTGGCAAAAAATCAGAAGTAAGTAGATTAATAATGACAGGACATAGAATTGAATATTAAAAGAAAACCCCTAATTAACTGGGGACAGATTAAGCAGACTGCAAATTTATATATATGTATATAATTAAGTTCATTTATAACTGAAGGATGGACAAATTGCTGTCACAAGCTAACCGAGTTTACACAGAATTGTTTACAAAGAGCACCAAAGGAAAAATAAAGAAACTCTCGGAATTAACAGTAGTTATAACAAATAGTCTTGTAATACACTCATGTCCAAAATTATGTTTACATGCATAAATTCACGGATTTCTCAGAGACTATGACTTATAGTTTAATGAATTTTCGTGGAATCATACATAACATGATGACACATAAATGCAAAAAAAAATTGAAGATCACCTCATATGATATAAAATTGTAGCATGAAACAATAAAAATGGTAATAAAGTGTGACAAAGAGAGTTAAGGAAAAAAGGAATGATTCAGAAAAAGAATTAAGTTTTACGAATTTAATATGGAATATGATCTCCCCTGACTTGTACACACATATCACAACGTGTTTTAAGGCTAGAAATAACGTTGTTAACCACAGTTTGGGGAATTAATCTCCACTCTTCCAGCAATGCCGTCTTCAGAGCATTTACATCTCTAGGAGGAGGATGTATACGTGCAATTGCTCTTCCAAGGTAGTCCCATAAGTTCTCTATCGGGTTAAGGTCAGGAGAGTTTGGTGGCCAAGGTATTCGCTTAATGTCTTCAATTTCAAGGAATTCATCAACGAGATTTGCTCGATGTGGACGGGCATTGTTTGACTTCGAAACTAATATCAGTCTTGTGCTGGACTTAGCTTCAATCGAAATTACAAAAAAAAAAAAAAATACGTTAACAAAAAGAAACAGCATGTACACCTCCTTTACAATAAGTAAATTATAGGTGCTCTCCACTTGACTTCAACCCTCCTTCCCTAACTTTGGCTTGCTATTCCTTCAATTTTTTTCGTAAAATCAACGCTACCTACGCACATTAGTTTTGGCTTTGACTGTTTTATTATGAAATACATTTTGTCCTGCTCGGTGGCATCAAAGATTTGAATTGCGAGAAAAAGGGAAGCTTAACGCCACGGAGGAAAACTGAGTCGAAAATGTGTAAGGCGTCGAGAAACTTTACAGGCGTAAGGACAGGCCTTTAAATTCATCTATGATGAATAATCGTCAACATGATTAAAAACTGTGAATTCTTTACATAAAACTTTTAATTTGTGATGGTGTGGCACCATTATGTGGTGGTGTGTAATTGATACTAAACAAGATACTCTCTAGGCGTCGAAAAGAAAGTCACATGTGCCCAATAAATACACTCCTGATGATATCAAATTAATTTATTTAATCATTCATGAATGAATAACATCTTACTCTAAATTAAATACGGTATATAGAACATTATCACTCCAAACACTGGCTACATACACAACACGTGCATCTAATTAGTTTCGGATATAATCTGTCCACATCGCAGGATATTACTCTCTGTAAATATTAATTTATCGTCACTTGCACCCGTGTTGTCAAGGTGCTAACGATGTATCTCTTATTTTCTGCAAAACAGATTAGTAGGGATGGAACTGACATCGGTTATTAATTTCGAGCATTAAGCCTTTTGAGCTACATCACACTTTTTTGCGAAATACGCTTCACGTGCTTCAATTACGACAAAGAAAATGCACAAATTTTGAAGAATAATAAAACCACGATGACATACACAAGTGTTGTAGAAGAACATCGCTTCGAAAACTTTTAAGAGCATGCAGACTTGATTCTTTTCTCGTCCTCTGCATCTTGGGCTATATTTTTAAGTCTGACCTACGTGTTACCTTCTCACATTGCATTACGGGGAGAGCGAGGGCCGAAAGCCCGCTCTCCCGTTTGGCGTCATCGTCAGAAAGAGGGCGAAAAACCAGTTCCGCGAGAATTTATTCCCACGTGCAGCCCTTCCATGACGCTTAAATCCATCAGTGAGAAAATTGTGTTCTCGCATAATTCTTATTTCGTTACTGTTAGAAATATCTTTAAGTTATCAGCTCTAATTTCATTAAAAATACATTTCGTGACATGGGACGGTAATAAAAATACTACGTGTAATGAGCGACTAAGTTGGAAACTCTCATTTCAGCATTTTATTTTAAAATTATAACCTATACTAATGAACAAATCCGAAACATTTGAAAATATCGCAGTATGAAGTTTTCTTATATGATGCAGATTCTTTGTCTTACTTTTAAGAACGGATGGCCGTTAAAATTTCTAAAAGCCAAACTTCATCTAATCCTTCAATTTCCAACATAATGCTAAGCACAAAATATACAATTCTAAAAACCTTCTCTTGATAAGAACAGAATAATATCTATCAGAAGCAATTCCAAATTCACTCTCAACCTAAATCTCACTTCTAAACAGTTAAAAACATTAACACCATTAAAAACATTTTCGAATTCTTTTGGATAACGAGAGAACTCGAAAACATCTTCGGAAGCATTAAATAGCCTTTCTTGCAAGTATTATAAGTAACATTTGTTGCTAATAAAAACTTGCTGTAATTATAGCTTAGTATACCTTATAATAAATAAGAGCAAAACCTAATTGTCAAATGGCAGTTTTTATGCTTCGTACCTCACTAGCATTTCAAGTAGAATGAATTTCGCCAGCACTCTGTGTGCTTGCTTCACTGCATACTGGCTTCGATTTCAAAGTCGCCTGAGGCGAGCGCGGCTGGTTTACATTATGTTTACGAAGCTTGCCTCCTTCTCCCATTCATATTCTTTGCGAATAATATTTCAAGTAATTTGGTTGTATTGCTGTGTGAAAAATATGTGAAATAAAGTATGTTTTTCTTTTTATTCGTCAAAAATTTGAAAGGATCACTAAATTAGAAAATGGATTGAGTACAGAATCGCTAGCATCACAGTACGAGTTAGGCAAGCAGTGTGTGATTTAGTATTTAAGGAAAAAGCACTACGCGATTTACATGGGCATCTGATTAGATCTTGGATATGAAATAAAAGTCTGTGAAAATATTTGCCTAAAACGACCTAGATAAAGCCATGCTGGTTCAACAACAAAGTGCTCGGGGAATTCCTATAAAGGGAATGTGTTGGAAAGCAAATATTTTTTAGAACAATTATGATTTCAAAAGCGAGTTCAGCCTGTCCTGAAGATGGTTTATAGAATTCAAAACATACCATGCATTCCTGAGCTTGAAGTATACGGTGAACGTTTTAGTGGAGATCAGAATGTGGAAAGAAAAGAATGGATGAGCTAAATCACTTTTCTATAGTGGTTAGTAACAAAATTCACCCTCAAGTGATTCTTTTAAGGCCTTATGTTAAGCAAATGCACCTTCTCACGCAAGTATCAGTATCACTTCGATTAATTGGGATTCTAATGTAAATGCTATTTTAACTAATATTTTCCGCGATCGGACAAATTGCTTCCTTATTCTGATTTTCTGGTTTTTAATTTATTTAAAGTCTTATTTGACTGGAGAGTGAATGGCAGTCCAGTCATTTAATGTTAGGGTGTTTAAGAAAATACTGGTAAAGCCATAAATATTCTTTTTTATGAAAAGATCACATTTCGGCATGGAGGATTTTGTATTCAAGTCTCAAGATTCTCTTGTATTTCATTTTTCCAAGGCACTACCCGAAAAGTGCAATTCTGATTTTGCTAGTTGCTAAAATAAATGCTTCCCCAATAACAGAATTTTTCGCACTATTGCCTTTCAGTTATACAATAAAGTACCGAAGTTTATCTTATTTGGGGCCCCGGCAGGAATCACGATTTCGCTGAACAACAGAGAAGTAACGAAACGTGCTCTGGTGGGCTTCAGCTGAATTTGAACCTTGAAGCTTTCTTTCAGAGCCAAAACTCACTGAATACAAACCACAAGATACTCAGAGTTACATTGTTGTTACTTCTTTTCCAGTTCTCGTCATTAGTCACAGAATGAATCTGCATATGTGAACATTATGGACGAATGCGATAGCTCCTACCGAGGGTCTTAGATTTTGAGTGCCTTGAATTATAACAAAATTTAGGGATTTAAATACTTTGTGGTTTTATATTTAAAAACTCAAAAACACGCAGCCAGTGATTTTATTTATGAAAATCCCAATTCGTTTCTTGATGAAGAACCTCCCGTTTATAGAAATATTTCCGCCAGAAAAATAATGTAGCTGTAGACGGCATTCAAGGCGTAAAATGTTATCCACCTTGTACTTCGAAGCATTCAAACTCTCACGCGTATGATGACCTTTAATATAATAATTCGTAATAATGTCTCTCTTTGGGCACAGCATTATATTCCTCTAAAGATTCTGAAGTTAATTTTAAGTGTCTTACCTTTAGTGACTTCGAGTTTGCCGACATTAGGTCGGAACTACTCTGTATAAAATCTTCAAATAACAGAACTCTGCCATTCTAAATTATACGAACATTTTATTTATAACTTTTGATTTATTTTTCTTTCTCGCAGATGTTTATATATATTTTTAATTAGTTTAAATGCTTTTCGTGATTATAAATTCTATATTTACAGCAAACATTTATGAAAATGGCTCTTTCAACACAAAATCTGACATTCTTCTTCTTAGGCGTTTCTTCCGCGCACATGCGCAATGTATCTCATTTATCGAGATTGAAATAATCATTTTTAAGTCTGGCTACAAATAAAATGCCTTCATTCCAGAAAGATATTACAACACCGAAAGTATATATCTGATCATGCTTTCAATATTAAGATCAAGGTTAGAATCAGTATTTTCGCAGTAACAAGAATGCGTTGACATGAATATATTACAAGAATTACGATGTGATGGCGGACAAACACGCATGACTTAAAATCTTTTTCGCTGAGTAAAGTAAATAAGCATGAATAAATAAATGAACATAAAAGTGCAGTGAGCTCTAATTTAGATTTAAACAATTAGCAGGGACAGTTAGGTTATTCATACAATATGCAGCATTTAACGTTACCTATTTTCAAGTTAGGATAACACAATCAACGTCAATAAATATTGGCGAATTATACGGTGAGCCTTGGATTCAAGGATTAGGTCTTACTTCTTCAATACAATGTCCTATAGGTTTCCTAGATATTATTCAACGTATTGCTGCTATTTTTACGCATACTTGCTATGATCAGATTTATATGGTCTAGAAAAACATCCGAAATCGCCTGACAAATTCTATTTTTAAGACTGTTAAGACGCAAGTTAAAATTGAACCTCAAAATACCTTCATGAAAATTCCAGTTGAATTAGGGTCCAGAACATTGAATGTGGAACCACTGAATGTCACCAAGCCGAGAGAAAAGACGACTAAGGAATATAGCAGACTTTAACACCGTTTATTTGAAGACTCTAATATTTAATTGTCATTCACATCTTTCCCGACATTAGTAGCTTTAAAAACTTAATTCTTTAGGAAACTAGGAATACTTCGCTGGAGACTATACTTTGCATCATGGTATGTATACCTGGAAGGTGGCAATAATTGGGTGATTACGTAGAAGACATTTTCGGGACTTTGTATTTAAGACTTAAAGCATGTTTCGTGAATCTGAGGTAGTGCCTTACCAACTTAGTTCAGCTGTATTTAATTTAGCATACAACAAATGTATTAACTTACTTTGAATATGAGTAACGTTACCTCCGCGTCCAATAGCAAGTTTTGTTTACAAAAAGCCAACAAATCGAAACCTAGGTAAACGCAACACAATTTTCAGGATTCAGCTTATTTTTATCCTCATTGCAAATTGCAAATGAATCTACTTCTTGCTCAGTAGTAATTTACTCAAATACTTTGGGGAAAGATTTAACATGATTCTTCACTTAGTTATCGCAAAATAGCATCACCGTTTAATTGACGTAACTCAGGAAAAACTTTCACTTTGGAGACGAATGGCGAAACATCCAGCAGTAAAAGACAGCTCGATTACAGGATCCTGAGAATGAATCATGGGATTTCATGAGGTCTCTATAGAATATATATTATGAAAGTACTTTAATTAACTTTAGCCGCTCAAAAATTATGTGAATGTGTTGTTTTGTGTGCACGAGGCGTTAATGTAATACAAGCTCTCGTCAATCCAAGCTGTTCATAGATATTCGCATCGTAATTAGCAGTTTGGTTTTTCTAAGCATGACATTATGCACAACAGATTAGATCTTCATCCCTATAAAATTCAAGTGCTTCCTTCAAGACGGCATACACAGTGGTTTAACGAAGACGATATAAAAACTTTCTCCTATACATTATGATGTAAAACGAATTTGAGGACCACGAAAATTTTAATTTACAGTAGTTTACCGCGAACGAATTTACTTGGTTTTATTATAACTCCAAAATTTACTCCTGTTCATGCTAATAGTAAAATAGTTTATTTAACGAGGCGTAACTTCGGTTAGGTGCCTTTTCCCCTATCCTTTCATTAAAATCCTTTTCGCAGCTCAGATATTGTCTTGGAAGGCGAATTATTTCTATGGTAACATTAAATTTTTCACTCGTGTAGGAAGGGAAGTAAGGAAGCCGTGGGATATATCAAACTCTGTAGAAATACAAATCCGGTTGGTGGACGTGATAGATATTGATTGGCGATGTAGAATATACAATGGAGTATTCCGATCAGATATTTTTGCTAATGGAAGATACATCATTCCTATGCTATTTTGTAAGTATATTTTAACTGATCTATTGTTTGATTTTTTCAGTCTTAGCGATTTACTTATATTATTTAACAGATTTTATTTGGGAAAATTTTCATTTATAGCTTTGCTAAAAGTATTTCAGGAAAAGAGAGTTATATATTCAAGATGAGTGATCTAAAGAAAAAAGTTGTATTTTTCCTCATTTTTTGTTACATTACATAGTTTGAGTTTTTATGATTTTAAAAATGAAATATTTTAACTCTTTAAAAAATACACATAGTACTTTAAACAAACTAAAAGAGAATGAAAAAAAATTAAACTTTATAGCAATGGCACTGCAGCAACAACATTAAAATTCTGTATCTGAAGCACTTATATAGCACTTTTAAACTGAAACTGTAATTATGAGCCTTTTTCATCAATACATCCTTTTCAAAGAATCTCCTGATAGCCATATGAATGGTGTTTTCCCATACCTCTGAAGAGAGATTAGTAGCTTTAAAAACTTAATTCTTTAGGAAACTAGGAATACTTCGCTGGAGACTATACTTTGCATCATGGTATGTATACCTGGAAGGTGGCAATAATTGGGTGATTACGTAGAAGACATTTTCGGGACTTTGTATTTAAGACTTAAAGCATGTTTCGTGAATCTGAGGTAGTGCCTTCAGAGGTATGGTGTTTTCCCATACCTCTGAAGAGAGATTATCTATGCCAGTGGTCTTCAGACTTTGTCGACACATGGAACCCTCAGGACTAAATCATTTTCTCGAGAGGATCCTCATCACACCCTGGGGCTTCATACACCATGCTGTCAACAACGTCTTATCCAATGATAGATAAGACGCTCTGCCTCTTGATCATGATGCATTATGTACTTATCAGGATCGATTAGTCATAGCAACACAAATGGTTGAATTAAAATTTGAATTTATTCGAATATTTTTCACAATCAAAATGGAGACCTTCACTTTATTTAATTAATTTCCCCCTTTCCTTTTGAAAAGAAAATGTTAAAATAATAAATTTACGGAAGGAAAAAGCAACTAAAAGTTCCAAACGCATTATGTCTACATGGACATAAATTCATTACTTATTTATTTTGCTCTTAAAAAAATCAATTCTATTCTCACTTTGATCTTGCGTGCAAATAATTCTACCAAAGAGAGTCTGAAGTTCTCCTATTTAACTAAGTTTTCAAATGAATGAAAAAAATTAATTTAATTCTAACTAATTCCTTTTCAGAGCGAGCAGGCTCTAACGGAAATTCTTCGTAATCTCAAAGACAGATATCATAAATTAATTTTTGTGAAATACATTTCGTTACACTTCAGGGAAAAATGCATTTTCTCTTGAGTTTGTGAATCGAAAGGTGTAATTATATTAACTCCAATTAAAGTTTGTAACAAGTGAAAAGGGGGGTGTAAAAAAGCTCATTTCCCCTGCGCCATAAATTAAGCTTTTCCCTGAAGTTCAATTATTTTTACTTAGAGGTTCAGTTCCGAAATAATTTCCAGGCGAAAGAAATGATGTAAATACCGGAACAGATTCGGGAATAATAAACTTTCTCGTTGAGACCGTGAAAAAGTTGTAATTGCCTCAGTTAATTATGAGTTCTTTTTACTTCCAGCTTCTGAAGTAGAGTTTATGTATTCTGTATTGAAAAATAATGAGTTTTCATGCAAAATGACATGTTTAGATTTATGAAGTACATTAATATTAATGAATATGCGTATAATTTATATTACAGACTTGAATTAAAATAAAATTATTTACTTTGTTTTTCTTAATATTTCAAAAAATTGGGAATTTACTTTTATGAATAAATTATAGAATCGAAATTTTAAAAAATGAATCTATTTTTCTCGCATTTTTCACTGTGGCGGAATTTTGATTACCTAGCAATAGAAATAACAATAGAGTATTGCAAATATAATATAGCACAGCAATGAAAACAAAATTAGCAAGTGTTACAAAAGAAATACGTATATACATCTCTAAATGACTTACTGTATTTATCCATTGTATACTTATTGTATTTAACCATTGCATACTAATTGTATTTATCCATGTAATTGCAAAGTACCCGTGTAAAGTGTATCTTATGTCAATATTGTCTGTAATGCAAATTATGCACTTTTAATATATAACTATTATAAATGCTGCAATGTAAACAAATGCCCGAATATGGCGCTAGCGTGCCCCGTGAGGGTGCATTTTCATAGATAGTTAGTGCAGTGGGGCGATACCAGTTTTGCCCATAGCGATGTTTTGGTGTCCCCTGTACTTCTTTCTTTCTTTCTGTCTGTCTGTCTATAATAATGAGTGTAGCATCATCTTATTATTCATAATTGCAGAGACTGTTAGGCATTTTGAAACAAAAACGCGAAATATCAACTGCGATTCTGCCAGAACTCCATATGCAAATCTTCCTAGTGTTAGCTTAGTGTGCTAACCATTTATATGATGAGATCACGCAAGGGGGGATGCAATAATTCTTTAAAAACTCTCCTTCGTATGAAGGGCAATTGAGAAAAGTCACGAGACCCAGTAGATTAAATCTAGATGAAGAACCGTTTTAATGAACCAATCCCTCACCAAACCATTTCAATGAGAGAGTCACTGTATAGTGAGATTGAAAGGATTTTCGAAACAGGAAAACATGAAACCAGTTGCTGCTTTCGCCGCGTCTCGAACCACGGGTTTTCCTGTTGCCAGCTGGATATGCGAAGTGCTTATACCACGAAGTAGGTATGGTTTGGTTTGGTTTGGTTTATTTGATTATGGTAAAGCATTCGAGGGCTACCTGTCCAAGGGGAGGGATGCGTTCTTAGAGGTCTTTCTAATGGAAACTGGCTCGTATACACGTTACACATGGGGATAATCACGGAAATGTCCATGCAGCCAGTCCATTCGCGGGGTTCGAACCTTAGACCGACCTACCAGTGTTCAACGACTTTACCTCTCAAGTAGGTTTAGGGAAATACAATAATTATATTTTTATGATATACTCAGTTAGTAGGCTGGAGGACGGCACAAGATCCAGCCGACAAGATCTGGGCGATGATGAGTTATCATCCGTGGCAATTTAGTTTGGACACCACTATAGCGATTATTAGGGTTTTCAAAGCCGGAGAAATAAAAAATCAACAGTGCCTTGCTTCGGACTCAACCACAAATTTTTCAATTGCTTGCATTTATCACGAAAGCACACTCAAGAGAATGCAATAATTCTCTACATAATAATAGCATAAATTGAAATGATTTCTGTTGTCTTTATTCTTACCTACATACACGGACAACTTATTAGACTCAAATAAGAGTTTTGCAAAATTATGAGATTTGTCTTAATAAACACAAATTTTTCAAGACACTGGCAGTAATTCATGACTTAGAATGGGAATCTTTTGTTTTCTGAACATTTTGATATGCTTAAGCTTCCATTTAATTAAGAATTTCCTCTTTTTTAGTATTTATGTAAAATATGTGAATAAGTATGCAGATGAGTTGCACTACGGTTAGGTTAGCGTGTTTTGCTTCAATTTTATTCTGCAGTTTGACTATAGATTTTCAATTGGATTCATATCCAACTTTTTCTTGGCCAAGGTAATAAGTTTACATTAGTTAATTAGAAGTATTTTTTGCCTCTAGCATGATTCGCTTGAGTGTGCATAATAAAGCAGTTTAGGGCTTAGAATAATCTCGTACTCCAGGTACAGATCGTGTGTTTAAAACACTGATACATTATTCTTGTCTCAGAGTTCTTTCTGCAATTACAAACATCCTATACGTTTAATATTCATCGAAAACCAAAATTTATTGATGATGAATTGTCTTATAGTGCGTAGAATGTTAACTACATTTGCAGTTAAGGAATCTTCCTGTTGTATACCAACATATTGTGCTTTTTTATTGAACAAAATCAGTCCAAAACAAAAGGAGATATGAAGATGTTTAATGACAATTTTCTGACTTGTTCCAAAATATATTATAAGGTAGTTCCTTCTGCCTTCTCCGAACGCCTTCGTGGTGTAGTGGTCAGCAAGCTGGGTTCGTATTCCAGAGGTCCGCGATTAGAGTCATGACGAAGAAGTTTCTCATTTTTCATGTCTCCTGCTTCGAAATCCTAATGACTCTACAGTGGCGCCCGAACTAAAAATGTTGATGGATGATGATTCTCCACCACCAGGATTTGGCGCCCCAGTCGCCGCTTAGAAGGGCAGGTATATAAGGTATTTCTCTCGCCTTCTTCGCATTCCTTCGTGAGGTAGTGGTCAGCACACTCGACGCGTATTCGAGAGGTCCGTGGTTCGAGGCCCGGCGAGGGCATTGCTCATTTTTCATCGCTTCTGCTTCCAAATAAATCCTAATGACTCTACAATATAACCATATTCAGAAAGCAAATTTTAAATAAAAGTAAAAACTAAGGCAACAAAACGAAACTGAGTAATTGAGATGCTATAGCATATCATTAAATATTTTATTCCTATTGGTATTTTTCAAAATTATATTTATTCCTTTAAATTAATCTAAGCACAAATTTCCAAAGGCTTTTTGTGCATTGAAAATAAAATAAATTCCTTTTAGTAATATCCCATTGTTTATGTCGTTCTGCCTAAATCTTCCTTTAGCCATAGGAAGCTAACGTTAAGCTTTCTTTTCTGCGTTCAAGCTTTTAATTCATTGTTAACAGTATTTTTCGCAATCTTTTTGCTGACATTTCAAAACCCGTAGAAGTTACCTTTTTATAAAATGTTGAAATCGTCTTTCTATACGCAAGTATAGTTTCACCAATTTCCTTAGTGTCTTTGTAACACATCTTTCTCCTTTAAAAAAAAACATTCTTTATGAGTATAATCAACTTTTTTGAGCTAATCCAACACCAATTTTTACAATTATATTTCTTTACTGACAATTATTCTCCTTTAAGATATTTCGATCAACTAGAGTTTTCTGTGAGATTAAAATGTCTTTTTGCCGAGCCATTGAAAATACGTAAAAAATAAATGTATATAATATATAAACTTACAAATAAATTTTAATTAAAGATTCAACCAAATGATAACTTAGAAAAAGAAAAAAAAATTAAATAAATTGTATTGCAATTTCTAATGCAATTAATTTGGATAAAAGCACATGAAAGTCAAGACATTTAATTCGTAATTGGAGCAAGTAGATTGCTGTATCAAAAGTACTAGTGCTAACTTTTAGATGTCGTAAGATATAGTTATTAATTGAATGGGTCCATTATTAATTAAACTCAGAAAAATATACATATTTTCAAATAACTGCTCATCTATACTTGAAATAAGCGGAAACGGAGCGGAGAACAGTAGCGGAACGTATTAAGGAAGTCATTAGTAGTTTATGACGTTGGTTAAAGGGAAAATATACAATTTTGCAGCATTCTCAATAGCAGATGATGAGAGTACAGATATATCACAGACTGCCTTTATCGTATGAAGTGTTACTGGTGGAAGTAGTTGAAGAATTTATGGAAATAAATTTTTTGAAAGGAAAAAAAAAACTGTTGCGTAAAATATTTTTTCTGAAAACCAAACCTGTTGTAAATAAATATAAATTAAGTTGGGAAAAAATAATTGGATCTTCAAGCGATTGGTGCAGCCGGTTTGTAAAACAAATTGGAGTAGCGATAAAATTAAGAATTCAGTGAAAGAAAGAAATTTTCAGAATACGATCTGCGCTATACATTGCATTATTCATTAAAAAGCACTCTGTATCAAAAGTTTTCAAATGGATGATATTACAGAAACGAAGATTGAAATAGTGAACTTTATCCATGGACGAACTCTGAATCAGCGAGTGGATAGCGAGGCGAAGTGAATAAGTGGAGCAATTGCATTAAAAGAGTCTTTTGAATTAATGAATGAAACAAAAATTTTCCTGACGCAGAGCTGCCAACTCTCCCGATTTAGGCGGGGGACTCCCTATTTCTGACCGTTCTGCCGCCAACCCGATTTACAATATATTTCTCCCGACCTTCTCTTATTCTCAAAATTTCTCACGATTTTTATGTAGCTTGGCTTAATACTTCGTTATTTACATCCCCCAAAAAAGTGATTTGGGGTGTTTGAAAGAACCTGATTTTTCTAAAGAATACATAGAAAACCAAAGTTGTTTCAAAGGTGAGAAATTATAGCGCGTTTTTGTTTTGTGAGTGAGAACATGTGTCTGAAAACGGCATGTTTCATTTCTCCAATGAGCATCGAGTGCCACCACGTGTCATCTGGCACATATTAGCTAATGAGCACAAAGTAAGATTAAAGTTGTTATTTCGTTCATCTTGTCGCTAACCTGCGTGAACGTACGTGCTTTCGAGAAATAGTTTATGAAATTACGATATTTCGTATTAGTTATGTCTGCGAAAAAGATAAAATACCCAGGTACTTTTCAAAAATCGTACACAGATCACTTTTCTTTTAATATTTCCTGAAAGAAATGTAGTGCATTTGGAAAGTGTACCGTTTGTCACTGCAAATTTTCGATTTCGCACAGTGGAAGGGCCGACGTTCTCAAACATGTTCCTACAAGAAAACACAAAGACAACATGAGTTCTATTGAAAAAAATGAAAAATTACTTTTTTCCATGGAAACAAAGGATCGAAAAGTTAATGCAGGGTGTACTGTTTGCATTTAAGAATTAGTAACTGAGAAAGAGTTATTCACAAAGAGAAAGAGTTATTCACAATTTCTTATTAAAGAAAGAAAGAGTTATTCACAGACGAATTCAGTATTTCTCATTCAATTAATTCAGTTCTCACTTCGCGATAACGCAAAAATATCAAAATATCTATATTAAAAAACTCAAAATATCTATATTAAAAATCACAAACTGAATCTTAAACGTTTATTTTCTCGAATAAATTCCAGAATAGATTAAGCATGATTTCATTCGTAATAATAAAAGAAGGCTTTGTAAATCTACAGAATAAAATCAATAAATGTCAATCTTTGTAGTTGCTAAGCTTAGTTTCTGTAGATTGACAACAAATCCACTATTCTGCTAAGATTTCAAATGTAAACAAATATGGCTGTTATGGCCAAAAAATTACTCTTACCCGCACTTAAACAACTTTTAAATTGTTGATAATTCTACAACTATAGCATGCAGGTTAACTAAAGGCATAAAAACCTTAACCAGAAGATAAGAACAACATAATTCAAGCATTTTAAATCAAAAAATGCACAATTTACAAACATATAAGAATAAAGATACTGAACCTAATTGGGTCGAGTAACAGAGTATATATATACTTATATATACGTTTGATGTGGCCGATTGCAGCCAGAATAGGAGATGCACATCTACATGTTATAGCAGTCATATATACAAAATTTTAACTCTCTGATGCTACTCATTTTTGAGACATACATAAGTACGCACAGACGCCGTGAAAAATTCTCTTCAGAATCCATTTTAAATTACTTTTATAATTTTTTGGGGGAAAAGAGTCCTTTATTCTGTTCTTACGTACAGATATCACGCAACAACGTCGTTAAATTGCATTCAATAGTGGTCAAAATGGATATTTTCGTTGAAATATGATACTCGACATTTTTCACGATTACAATGCTTCCTTTTTACTTCCTACAAGGAAGTAAAAATGAAGTAAAAATGAGTATTTGAAGCAAAAACATATAAACAACAATTTTCTGTTATTAAAGTCGACACATATACTTGTGGTAGCAGATTTAACTGTATGTAAAATGCAGTACAGGGGTTTCTGTAAAAACGTTTGTGTTTTTTTAACAAAATTATTCAAAATGATGACATTTTTTATAAAAAAAAATGAAAAATTTACAATTAAAATCTGAAATAAACGATACAAATTTAAAATTCTGAATTGGAATAAAATTTAAATTTATCATCATATATTCTCATCTGTCATTTTTATTTGTCAATGTATGACATATATAATCTCCATACTGTGGTTTGGCGAGTCATGAGGTTCCATGCAGTTTCTCTATGGTTTCTATACAAGTTAAATAAAAAACAAAACTTTATTTTAACATTTAATTTCGTATAAGCACGCCGTAAAATATTTTCCCTTTTTTGATATATCCACAGTTGCTTTATTTAAACATTTGGTCCCCAGAAACTTACACAAATGTAGAGTTTCGTTTACAACAACTTATAATTACCATACATAATTCCATTCACAAAAATTTTAGTCAGTCTTAGTTAACATCACTTTCAAAGATATATATATCTTTACTTTAATTCCTTAAAAATGCACTGTAATTGCTAATATTTAATTAATAATAAGTCACGTATGATGTAACTGGAATGAAAGAATTAAAATTCAGAAAGATTTTAAAGTAAAAACGTTAAATATCTTTTGCGATTGGAAACAGCTAATGTTTTGTTAATACCGAGATTAAATATTGCTGGTAATGCGAATGAAGCTGAAGAATATCCCTTAAGATTAGTTCACTGAAAGAGGTTTATTGAATTTAGCCTATAGAATACAATATTTATTTTCCACCGAATTCTGAATATGCAAAGGATTTAACTATTTAAAGGAATGAGGTACTTTCTTATGACATTTAAGAATACATGTTCTGAATTGCTTGATATATGTTTATTAACTCAAAGCGCGTGAATGTTATCTGCTTATTAGAAAGGATGTTTTCGTGGAGCATTTTTTAGAGGAAATTAATCCGCATTCAATGTTGCAAATAAGGAATTGAGCGTAAAAGCATCGAAAAACAGCCAGCTCCTTCAACCGCGGGTGAAAAATATCTCGTACGAAATATCACTGTTTTGCTTCTTCCTCCGCCCAGTTGTTTGCCTTATATGCTTTTAATTTAAAGTCATTTGATTGCGTGACATGTCCTGCAATACAGAATTGTGCCTAAATTTAATTTTAGAGTTTCTTCTTCCTTTGTTAACCTGTCAACCACCAGGAAGTCATATGAACATCTGGCAGCACGAAAAACCTTGTGACATTCCAGAAGTACGTGTGTCCAAAGGTTGAAAGAAAAAAATCTGATGTGTACATCGCATGACTTCCTTGTACGAAATATTAAATTATATGCATTATATGCATTTTTCTTGCATTGCATTTAAATTTATTGGATTGAATTAAATCTACTTCGTCGATAGCGCAAAAACCACAATAGAATAAATACACTCTTTAAAATCCACAATATTTTTTACCAAAGCGACTCTCTGGCGCTAGCTTCACTTGACAGCGTTACGTCTCATTCATTTATAATTCAGAATGCACAAAAATTGTGTATTATCATCTTAAGAATTAGCTAATCGTTGTCACATGTTCTATTCAAATACTACAATAAATCTAAAACCGTGTACAGAAGAAATTAAACAAACAAACAAACAAACAAAAGAAACAGTTTCTCACGGACAATTCAGTATTTCTCATTCATATAATTCCGTTCTCACTTCGCCACAAGGCCAAAAATATATAACAACTCAAAATATCTACATTAAAAATTACGAAATAAGTCTATTTTTTATTCCAGGAAATGTTTCTCGAATGAATTCCACAACTGATTAGGCATGATTTAATTCGCAATAATAAAAGAAGCCGTTATCTTTGTTGTTGCGAAGCTTAGTTTCTCTAGATTGGCAACAAATTCACTATTTTGGTAAGTTTCAAATGTAAACAAATGTGTCTGCTATAGTAATAATAATTACGCTTAGTCGCACTTGAACAACTTTTAAATTGTTGATAATTCTACAAATATTGAATGCAGAGTAAGTAAAGGCATAAAAACCTTAACCGGGAAATAGGAACACCATAATTCAATTATTTTTAAAGCAAAACAAGCACAATTTACAAACATCTATGACTAAAACTGAGATCACTGAGTCGAGTAACAGAATGGATATACATATATACATATATTTATATACTGTTGGTGCGGCCGATTACAACAAAAATCGGAGTTGCACATGTACATGTTATAGCAGTTCTATATACAATTATGAAATAAATTAAGAGAATTTACATATTTTATCGAATTGCATGAAAAGAACTGAACTGAAAGAAAAATCACTGCTTCTAGATAAAAATACAAATCTTGTACGGCAAATATGTAAGCCTACAAGTGTGTGTAGGCGGAGCCAGCAGAAAACCAGGCTTTATAAGCGCGTGGAGGGTAAGACGAATTGCGTTCGTTAGCACACCTCGGCGAATTTCTTGGTGTTATCTTGCAACAATCGGTCAAATTCACATCAGAACAGTAAAAATGAGTAACCACCAAGTTTTAGATGATGGAAGGAGGTGGTGAATTGTGGGGAAGCTAGCGGAGAGCCAATCGCAAGTTCAGATATGCAGAGAGTTTAATTCAACGCCCAGCTTTGCGTATAACCTATCGAAACAGTTCCAGGATACTGTATCCATCGAGAGAAAGCCTGGACAAGATCGTTCAAGAGCCACGACGGCCAGAGAAAATCGCTATTTGTCCATTTTAGGGAGCCGTAACAGAGGGGCTACAGCTTCTCAGCTCTCTCGGGACATGTATGCAGCTACAGGAACTCGTGTAACAAGGATGACTGTTTACAAAAGACTGAATGAGAGAGGGTTGTTTGCCAGAAGACCGACTGTTTGCGTTCCGCTCACATCTACGAACATAAGAGTCCGATTAGCATGGTGTAGGCAGCATAGTGATTGGAGTACGAAGCAATGGGCGACCGTTTTGTTCACCGACGAGTCCCGTTTTAGCCTAAACACCAATTCTCGCCATACTTTCATATGGAGAGCGCCAGGAACCCACTATCTACCCTCCAATGTCCTCGAAATCAACAATTATGGCGGTGTCAATCAAATATTAACATTCTCTTAATTTATTTCACCAGTGTACAAAATTTCAACGTTCTGAGGCTATTCGTTTTTACGTGATGCGAGATACATACATACGTACGTACGCACAGACGCCACAAAAAATTCTCTTCAGAATCCATTTTAAATCAGTTTTGTAAATTTTTGGGGGAAAAAGAATCTTTTGTTCTGTTCGTACGTACAAATGTCAAGCAAAAACATCGTTTAAATTTGCTTGAGAGCGATCAAAATCGATATTTTCGTGAAAGATGATACCCGAAATGTTTCGCGATTACAATACTTCCTTTTTGCTTCGTACAAGAAAGTAAAAACAGAAGTTTGTTTGTGTAAACTTGCTATAAAAAAGAAGTACACAAATGTAGGATTTAGATAATGAAAGAAGCGTAAATAAAATATGTAGAGGAAATGTAGCAAGTTGCCTAATGTGCAGTGTAGCTACAAAATTTTTGAAAAAGTAATAAGTTTCTTATGCCAGATGCTTGGAATGGGAACTGCGCATGCTCGCGCCATATTGATTTGTGCTTTCTTCGGCTCCAGAAAATTTGATATTTTTTCGGTAAATATTGTTTTATAGTGTTTTATTTTGCGATATTTTGAAGCTAATTGTGTTCCGATTGTGATATTATATCACAATTTATGTTTTTGAGACTATTTGACGAACTTATGGATGTTTGCATTTTTGTGTGCCTACGTGACTCGTCGTGCCTCGGCTTCAGTTTTTGGATTACTATTTCTACAATATAAGAGGTATGAAATGAGTCTACTTCTTTATTAGCAGATGGACGAACAATTTTAAGTTCTTTAGAAACTGTATTAGACTCAAGTAGAGTCACGGATATTTCAAAAGGAAAAATTATTTCTATGGCATATCAAATTCATGATTTATTGGTTACACAAACTTTTGATAATGCCATCCGTAAGAGAAGGCTTGAAGAGCAAACAAAAATGTTACCGAATCTTCAGCCCCCTTTCATTTGCAGCAGTTGCAGATCCAAAACGTTTTCCTCAGAAAATAACCCAGAAAATACGAGATAGATCTACGAGCAGAAATAGGTCCGAAGAATTCACAGTTCTACTTTATCCAAAAAAAAAGGAGGAACTACTTCTGAGGAGGTCAAAAATAAAATTGTAAACTCAAATAATCACACCCAATTACACGTTGGTGTTAGATGACTAACAAAAATTAATAAAGGAAGTGTTCTAATAGAATGTCTCAAGTCCTCTGATATTGAAGGCTTGGAAACAGAGGTTTAAACAAATGATTTGCTTAGAAACGATATGGTAATTCAACGTCCTGTTAAGAAAAATCCAAAAATTATTATTTATGATGTAAATTCTGATCTTTCTCGAGATGATCTTAAGATTATGCTTTCAGACCAAAATATGGTCTTTGAAAATGATGGCTCTGACTTAAAATTTTCGATAAAAAGAAGAAATACTGAAGTACACTGGGTGGCCAGCGTAGATACCAAGAAATATAGAAAATTTTCAAAAGCAGAAAAACTTAAAGTGGTCTCGTCTTAGAATTAAAGAATTTTTGAAAGTAACTCAATGTTTTAGGTGTTCAAAGTATTGTTACGTTTTTCTCTTCAAGGGTTCGTGGATTTGGAGTGAATAACGACGGCGACACTTGATGAAGTATCAAAACACACTTTATTGGTCAGTATGTTACAAGACAGCTCCCAAATCATGCTTACAGTCGTCGAAAAACTACTATAAACACGCAGAGACAATCAGCGACACAGCCATCAGACTATCAGGCTATAACGGTGCAGACAGCTTCACGGTAAAGCACAGAGTGCAGCTCCCGACTCTGCTCAGTCGTTCTCGGAAGTCCAAGTACTCTCGAGACTCTTCACGCTAGAACTCGCGATGCACTCGACGATACGCTAGAGTACCGCTCCCGACTCGGTTCAGTCGTTCCCGGAGCTCAACACACTGTAAGATAAAACTCGACGATGCACTATCTCGCGATACACTAAGAAACGCTCTCGATGTAGACGAGGACCAGCTAGACACTCGCTTACTGACTGACTATCAGCTCGCTAGACGAAACGCCAACTAACCCTCCGCGTACCAGCAGGGTTTATATAGCTTTTGGCTTGTATTCGAGAACGTTCTGGGCTAAACCAGGAAGAATTCGTTCTAGAAGGTTCTCCATGCGTCTATAGCATATCGCCAATTTTGTCGCCAAATGGGCGGTTTCTCGCCAAATGTGGCAATTCTAAACCTGCTTTGCGGGGAAGCTATCTTACCGCGCCTGGACATTTCGTAACAGTATGAACACTTTCAAACAAAATACCTAGAACCGCAAGCATGTGCTAAGTGTGGTGAAGTTGCACATAAACATTGGGGGTGTAAAGCTACTCCAGAATGTATTAATTGCAAAGAGGCAAATGAAAAGTATAAATTGAAGCTTAGCGTTGATCATTCTAGCTTAGATAAAAATTGTCATTATCACGAACAACAAATAGATCTTTTAATCAGTCGTACTAATTATGGCTAGTAGAAGTGACGAAGAATTTAAAATGGTTGAAATAAATTTACATCACTCCAAAGCTGCTGTAAATCAATTATATATTACAGCTATTGAAAGAGGCAATAAAATAGCCTTGATTCAAGAACTTTATGTATTGGATAATAAAGTTCAGAGAATCTTGATGAAATTTCGAACTTTTTGTGACAAAAATTATCCACGAGCGGCAATTGTTCTGCTTGACAGCTCTCCAGCAATGCTTTTGTATGCTTCCTCGAATATAGTGGCAATTATATTCAGCTTTATTGAAACAAAATCTATGTTTCTATCATTAATAATAGAAACATAGTTTTCGTTTCAGTGTGCCTCATAATGATGCTTTGAGTGGCTATTTATATTGTATTAACAGTATTATTGATTTGCGTGAAGAATCGGAAATAAATATTTCCGGAGATTTAAATGCTATGATTACCCTATGGGGCTCTTATGATCACTCAATAGATCCAAAAGATGATGCTATAATTGAATTTTGCTCGACAAACTATTTGAATGTTCTTAATAGTTCTAATAGCGCGGCTACGTTTTGCGATGCCAGAAGCGAGAGCTGGATAGACCTCACCATTCTAAGATCTTCTTTTGTCCTGAATTGGTCTGTTTCTATGGATATAACATGTAGCGATCATAGCTACATTGAGATTGGACTTTTAAACAATTTACTTAGAGAGAAGAAATTTGAACGTTTCTATATTTGGGATTTGAATGGCTAAATTTTCGTGTATAACTGTATAACTTTATAGATCAAGTTTCCGAAGAAAATTTAGAAAATATTTCTGATTTAAATATTTATATTAAAGATCTTACTAACTCAATAGTGGATATCTGTAAGAAAATTATGAAGATGAACAAATTTAAACAGAGCAACGCTCTGGGTAAACAGGTGCATTGGTGGTCCGAAAAACTGGCTGTTTTAAGAAGTCAAGTTCGACTGTACAGAAGAAAATTTCAGAGATGTTACAATCGTATAGAGAAAAATTTGTTAAAGATTCAATGTAAGAATAAATTAGCTTAATATAAACGAGAAATCAACATTAGTAAAAATTGTGCTTAGTCACAACTATATGACACTTTGAATATTTATCAACCTTTTGGCAATCCTTTCTATATTGCTGTTAATAAGTATAAACCAGCTTTACAAATTGCCTCTTTGAAATATCAAGATGGATCTTATACTAAGAATATAGACGAGAAAATAAATTACCTCCTATAATATCACTTTCCTTGTGATACTACTTATGGTGATCTATCATGTCATTTTCAAGTTAGATCAGGTTGTAGGATACCTCCAGAGACCGTAAATGATTATGATTTTACTTTAGATGAAGTGGAATTTACTCATAAAAAGTTAAAAGGTAAAGCTCCTGGTAAAGAGGGCCTGGCAGCGGATATTATTTTAGAAATCTTTGAATGCAATAAAAAGTTCTTTGTAGCTATTTTGAATGAATGCCTTCCGAGGGGAATTTTTCCTGAATGTTGGAAAGAGGCTGATTTGGCTTTGTTTAACAAAGAAAGAAAGGATAAAGAAGATCCCTCCTCTTTTCGTCCCATTTGTTTACTGCCTTCCTGGGGCAAGGTGCTGGATAAACTCATGACGCAACGGTTACAATATTATTTATTATCAAATAATCTTTTAAATAAAAATCAGTTTGGTTTTATGCCGGGTAAAAGTACTACCCAGGCCATAGATAGTTTAATTTCTGACATCCTTCGAAATAGAAGGAATGGTAAACATGCTGCAATTTTATCCTTAGATGTAAAGAGCGCTTTCAACAGTGTTTCGCGGCCAGTTTTATTAAAGAAATTAAAAAATATGAAATGTCCAAGAAATATCTTCTTATTAATATGTGATTTTTCTGAATGAAAGAAAAGTTTCCTTATATGATGGTAATAAGTGGCATCACAGAAATTATCAAAGGGCCAAGGCTCAATATCTGTCCAACGCTGTCTCCAAAGCTCAATATCTGTCCACTTCTGTGGAATATTATTGCTAATATAGCTTTAAACATAACCTTACCACAAAATGTTAGTAACAGGCTTATGCTGACGATTTTGTTTTAGTGGCCACAGAAAGTGGTCGTCATACTATTGATAAAGCTTTAAGTTTCGTCACTTAAGAATTGGAGAAGTGTTCTTTACATGTTAAACTCAAATTTGATCCAAAGAAGAGCTTTCTTCTTTGGGTATTGCCAAAACTAATACTAGATCAACATATCCTAGGTGCAAACTGTATGGATAACCAATTAGAGTTTCTAAGACAATCAAATATTTGGGCATTACGATCGGTGAAAAGCTCACTTTTATACATCACCTATATCAAATAAAGATCGAATACGCCCATATTCTTAGTAGACTTAGTAAAATGAATCTCCAAGGTAAAGCTCTTAAGAGTTTATATAAAACAACTATTGAGAGAAGGATCTTGTATGCATGTGATGCATGGTGGGCTGGAACGGTCCAAATGCGCTTTTGCAAATTCAAAGAATCGCTTTATTGGGGATTACTAAGTGTTTTAGAACTGTTTTCAAAGTAGCTCTTCAGATTTCGGCTGGATGTCCTCCGATCGATATTTCAACGGAAAAGGAATATGCTATCTTTAAATTAAAAGTCGGTAATGAAACTGTCGATTGTTTCAGTGAGATCTTCTCAGCTAGAGGTTTTGACTTTGAAAAAGCTTTAGACATTCATCCAGCTTTATTGAAACGGTTGAATTGTCATAAAGGCCTCCCCAGTATGACAGGCTACACGGTTTTTACAGATGGATCTAAATTAAATGGTCATGTGGGGGCTGCCTTTTGTGAGTTCTCACATGAGAAACTAAGCTTGCAAAGGAAATATAGACTTTCTGACAATGCCCCTGTCTATCAGTCACAGTTAGCGGACCTGCGAGAGGCTTTATATTGGCTTATTTCTAATTCTGCGCTAGATCCTGTAGAAATCTATAGTAACTGCTAATGCGCAATTGTTTCAATTACGGATGTTTGTCCAAGTAACGATCTAATTAAACAGATAAAAGATATGCTCATTTTTCTTAGCTTTTTCAGAGATATTAAACTGTTTTGGAGGAAGAGTCATATTGGTACCACTGGTAACGAGTTAGCAGATAGGTTGGCAAAGGTTGCCAGAGAAAATCAAATTACTGATTTTGAAGTAAAGACTTCTTTTGATAGTTTGAAATCCCAGTTGAAAAGAAAAAGTTTGACTCTATGGCAAGTAAATTAAAACGACCTAGATTCTAAAGGAACATTCACATATAATTTAATCTCAACTTATAAGGTATTTCTCCCGCTGTCTTCGCATGCCTTCGTGGTGTAATGGTCAGCACACTGAGCCGGTATTTCAGAGGTCCGTGGTTCGATTCCCGGCGAAGGAATTGCATATTTTTCATGTCTCCTGCTACTAAATAACCTAATGTCTCTACAGTGGCGCCCGAACTAAAAGGGTTGTGGATGATGACTCTCCACACCCAGGATTTGGCGACTAGGTCCCCTAAAACCCTAGTCGCCCTTTAAAAAGGGGAGTATATAAGGTATATCTCCCACATTCTTAGCGTGCCTTCGTGGTGTAATGGTCAGCACACTGAGCCGGTATTTCAGAGGTCCGTGGTTCGATTCCCGGCGAAGGCGTTGCTTATTTTTCATCTCTCCTGCTTCCAAATACCTAATGTCTCTACAAACTGTAAGTGAGAGAAGGTGCCTAAGTGATAAGTATCTAAACCAAGCTTTAACTAATCATGGACACTTTCCCTTTTATTATAATAGGTTTTCGATTAAAAATTTTTCCTGTCCATGTGGCATGAGTAATGTCGATATTAATCACTTGTTGTTTAGATGTTGTTATGTTAGAAATATTGTTCTAAGATTTATTCCAGATATTTCTAAATTTAATACTCTAAAGGATCTGAGTAAAAATACAGTGACCAAATTGAAATTGTCAAATTTTATAAAATATGTATATGTAAATGAAATGAATTTATATATTGATTGTGTTTAATATTTCCCTGTCTGCTTTAAGAAAAATTAGGATGTTTATGATATTCTGTTATTTTATTTATTTGTATATGTAAGTAACATATTTTTATACATGTAAGTAACATGTGTTATATCTTACAAAGTATGTAATAATGCGCTTTTGTTGGTGTAGCTGGTAAATTGTTGTGTAGTTGTTGTTGGTGTAGTATGGTGGTAGTTCTACTGCTTAATGGGCCTGATTTAGGCCTTGTTTTAGATCTCAGTGTTTCTTTAATTAAATAGCTCCACTAAGCCCTATTAAGCTTCTAATGGCGGTACAGGAAGTTCGACTAGTCTTATGCCAGATGCTTGCTTGAGGGTGCTAATGATTTATATTCCTCTTGTAGATAAGCATACTTGTATTGCTTAGGAAGTTGCACGTAGTGTTATACTTTCTATGCATACCGTTGCCTTGCGCATCATATGTAATTACATCCATTACATTTGCATCATTTGAAAGTAAAGACTGTTTCATCTCTAGCTCTTGAGAACGGCCGTGTGCAGGGAGGTTTCGTGGATTCCCCTATGTAGAAGTTGAATATGAGGCTTATTCTCTTAACATTTCCTCCACGAAGACACCTCCTCTTAGGCATATAGCCCTCATAATCCTAATCCTAAATGTAACCTATATCTCTAGAAAATTTAACAAGTCTTCTGTTTCTCTTTCCTGAGGTCGCGAAAATTTTGTTTAGCAACACGTTATTTGAAAATAAAATAAGTCAAGGTTTTAAATAAACTTAAGGCTTTGATAGAATTTCCGTTAGCGTGTTTCCTTTAAAACTAAGTAATTCTTTCTGCTCTGATACACAACTGAACTTTACTCCAGAACTCTTGCTAAAATAAATTCTTCAACCTCTATTATGTTAAACATTTCATCATCTTGATGTTTCTAACGAGGGCTTGAAAAGACTACATAAACAGAAATACTCAAGCGCATAAAAAAATATGGAAAATAGGTCACGAACAGAAGCTTTCGTGCTTTGATATGTTCTTTAGAAATTGTTCTTCAAGACAAAAGCCTTGACTAGAAAAGAAACTCAACCACTACCATGTTCGTGAACAAGACTGATTAAAGTTTTGCTAACCTATTAAACATTAGAAAAACCTAAGAATCCCCTCCTTTGTATAATGTTTTCCAGAAAAGTTTATTACAAAAGTTTTTCTGTTTAGTCTTTGGAAGAAGTTTGCTTTGAGTAACATGCAAAATTTATTATTGCTTCTGCTAAATTGCTTTGACTGTTAATTATAATTGTTGCGTGATGTGTATTGGTGATATAATACTTGCACTCGGCTAACTTATGATTTATTATGATGAACTTTTACAATAAATAATCTGCAGTAATTATACTAGCTAAACCAACGGCATTGATGGAAAAAATTAAGTCGCTTAATGATAATGATGTTATGCTGGTAAGTTTTTTTTTTTTTTTTTTTTTGAAAATGTTAAATGAATGTCTGTATACGTCTTTTATTATTCTCATCCTTAAAAACAGATTTTTGAAGCTATAATGAGAAACATTGATATTTATATCATTTTCTAGCTGAAGAAACCGCAGATTTAGTTAAGAGGCAAGTGTTTTGCAATAATTGTATTCATTCTTTACACGATGTGTCGCTCAAGGGATAGCTTAACTAAATGCAGTATTTTCTCGCGTATTTTCACCCCTCTTTTTTTTACAAATTTTGTCGTCAAAAAGTCGAGAGAGGACAATTATGTGGATATTTTAATTTCCGAAGAACGCGGTTAGAGTAAGAGCATAACAAATGAATAGTCATTATAGATAAACTGTAGGCAATTATAACAATATTATTTCTTTAAAAGAAATCTATATTCCTATAACAATACTTAGTGACATTAACATCACAATGTCTAATAAGACATTTTCCTTTTTACATCCTTGCAACATGAACTTCGCCAGTTCTTATTGTTGTCTCTGCTAACTCTTAGGCCCTAAATCACCCATAAATAATTAAAGAAGACGATGGTGCATCTAACTCAAAGAAATCGTGTCCGGGACTCGAACCACGGACCTCTCGAATGCGTGTTGACCACTACACCACGAAGACATGCTAAGAAGGTGGGAGAAATATCACATAGAATTAGAACAGAAGCTTCGGCTCGAAAGTAGGTTTTGACAGTTTTTTATTAAGACGGAAACAGTCATTACATGTACGAATCATTTTAAAAATTTAGAGGAGCTTATTCTCTGAATGCATTTGCTCTTGAATCCTTGTTCTCTGAATGCACTGAGGGAGGGGAAATATACGGACATATTTTAAGAATTTTCATAACCTGGGTCTAAAAGACAAGGGAGGAATATGCGAGAGGGTACGGTATGGCCTGAATATAATAAAAACAAAACCCTCAAGATAAAATGTTGAAGGAAATAATAATAGGCGATAAGAATTAATATAATGTGAGTAACTTAGAAGGATTATAGTTTCGAAGGTTTTAGAACACATCTTCTTCAGTTACAGGAATCAAAATGACGCAAATGATTAATTTAAATTTCGCATTGGACAGCATAGGATATATGAGGAAAAGAGAGATTCATATATTGTTCATTGCTCATCATTGCTAGGCAAACAATTCAGACCCTGTCCTTTTCTCTACAACTAAAATTATTAAAATAGCATTTTCCAAATTAAACTTTTTCAATCACTTTACGTTTATAAAAATCTTTCAGTTTGGGATAATGATACCAATTCTAATCCCACTTTTGCATCAGTGTTTCAAGAACTTACTTTTCGTTCCCTTTTCAGTCAATAGATGGCTCCAGTGGCTTTATATTCTATTACTTTAGCTAGGAACGTCTCGGCTATTAACCTTTGTTTCTCACTTAAGTTTAGAGTTCTGTTCTCTCATTTGAATTCCATCACCGAGGAGGAATGTTTGTTTCTAAAGAATTGCGACATTTCCATTGACAATGATGTTAGTCATTTTTCGTAAGGTTATGCAGACACGCTTATTTATCGGAAGATGATAACAGTGGCTTGATTTTAACACACCTGAATATGATCTTCAAATTATCTGCTAAGTTACGACAGTGCATTGCTTATAAGTGTAAATAGCATCCTTTATAACAATAGCATATAAATCGCAATAACTTTTTGATAATTTTCTGTATCAACAAAAGTGGTTATCTATACATATAATAAAACAAAGAGTCTGTGTGTGGGGGGGATGGGGGGTGTCTTTCGTTCGTGTTGCGAGTAAGCTAATAGACCCAGGGCCACGAAATTTGGTACATAGGTGTATCTACACAAGAGCCAGTGCACCTCGAAGCGATTTTTTCGAAATTCAAATTAGAATTTTTTTTATTTTATGTTTTGTAACCAAATCGCGTCATTTTGAGACATAATGGGCTGCAGGAAAGCGAGATTTCACTCTATACATTTCATTTTTACATCGTCGTGAAGCGTAGACACTTAGCTATTTTACGAACTTAAAATAAATTTCGTATTTCAATAAATCGTTTAAATACGAATTTATTTAAGAAGGTGAGCTTAACACCTTTTCGGCGGAATTTTTTTTAAAAAAACTTATTTTAAAAAATGTGCTGTTTATTTTCCTTTGATTTTTGGACACATTGAACTTTAATCCTTTCGACTCCTTCTAAAAAAAGAATTTTGGAAAAATAATAATATTTTGTATTTTTTTAAAATTTTTTAAATGAAGCTTCCGAATACACTTCTCACATCTCAGATATTTTAAAATGTAGTTTTGGCAACAATTTTCCTTTCTTATTGTTGTTGATAGATTTTTGATGAAATTGCATCATTTTGAATAGTTTCATTCTTTTAAAAATTTCGGTTTGGCAACAATTTTTCATCGTATTTCTTATGTTACTGTTTTTAAGAGACTGAAAAGTTTAAGAAATTAAAAAGTTGTTTCTTTTTGCAACGGTAAATTGTTTAATTACTTTATTAGGATAATTAACATTTGTATCAAGGGATATTGCTTATTTCATTGTAATATTATGTTTTAATTATATATAATTTTAATTATAAAAAAGTTTTGCATGATATTTTTTAATCTGTTTAAGTTCTTAATCTGTTTATACCATTTGAGTTCTTAAGATTTTGCAAAGGGAAGTTGGTTAATTTATTTATTAGGATAAGTAATATTTGTATTAAGGGATACTGCATATTTCATTGTCATTTTTTATATATATAATACATTTTTATTGATTTCTTTTTTGATAAAGTTGTTCTGCAGAGTAAAATTCTGCGCGAAATGTTTTGTTTTTTGAGTTTCTTTCATGTTATTTTTTGCTTATTTCACTGTTTGTAAGATATTGAAAAGTTTTGCATGATTTTTTTGCATGAGCCAGTGCACCTCGAAGCGAGTTTTTCAAAATTCGAATTAGATTTTTTTTTTTTTAATTTTGAGTTTTCTGACGAAATCGCGTCCTTTTAAGACATAATGGGCTATAGCAAAGCGAGATTTTACTCTATTGAACAGTTTAAGAAATTGAAAGATTGTTTCTTTTTGCAAAGGTAAATTGTTTAATTAATTTATAGATCTATATTTAAAAGGGCGAATCTTTCTGTGTGTGTAGGTGTCTTTCGTTCGTACTGCGCGTAAGCTAATAGACCCAGGCCTATGAAATCTGGTACACAAGATGCATCTAGA
>KK117195.1:556117-572194 GCA_000611955.2 Stegodyphus mimosarum
TTATTTTATTGTATGCTTTTTATATGTAATGCATTTTTAACTGAATTTTTTTAACGTTGTTCTTTGTTTCTTTTTCGATAAAATTGTTATGCAGAGTAAAATTCTGTGCAGTTTTCAAATCTAATGTTTGGTGTTCTCTTTAGGCATTTTTCCGGTACACTTAAAAGCCAGACGAAGGCTGGCCGCGCAGCGGCTAGTTTAGAATAATAAAATCTAAAATCTAAGGCACCCACGTAACTTTACAGACACTTTTGGTCTTCGGAGGGTGACTGCGCGCTTAGACAGGTTATATAGCATTCTGATGTTTATTTTGGTTTTACGCAATACTAATCATATTGGCAGAGAACCAGAATAATGCAAAATTTAAATTTAAGCAGGAAAAAAAAAGCAACTTTAGATTAGAGTTCATTTTGATTAAACTGTACTGATTTTGAGAGAAAAAACACATACGTTATTCCTTCAGAAAACGTTATTCCTTCAGAGAAATAACACATACGTTATACCTTCAGAAACAAAAACATTTTTGCTATCTGAAAATGGGGACCTAAGGCTAATCGCCCTGGAAATCGATAGAGTTTTGTACTCTTAGGTGTTATTACTCGGTCGCGGACACTTAGCCGACAACCACTTAGCCGAAGGGACACTTAACCGACACCAGTTAGCCGACAAGACATTTAGCCGACAGGAACACTTAGCCGACATGGACACTTAGCCGACAAGGCATTTAGCCGACAGGACATTTAACCGACACGGACACTTAGCCGACAGGTCATTTAGCCGACACGGACAGTTAGCCGACAGGTCATTTAGCCGACACGGACAGTTAGCCGACAGGAGATTTGTCGAAGACAGAGAATTACTCGTCAGAACATTTAGCTACGGAACATTTAACTGTCAAGACATTTAGTCAGCAGGACACCAAGCAGATAGTGACGTTTTAGCTCACACGTACGAACTAATTATTTAATCTTACTATGAATTACGAAATTTCTCGACTTATCCGTAAATTCAATATTTAAGTAATATTTTCACTATCAGTAAAATTCATTTTTGGATTCTTAAAGATCTCATATGTGGTTATAATTATTGTATTAATTTAGCATTGTGTGATATTTATCGTGTTGTTTGGTGTATATTGGCCAAATTAAAAAAGCGCTGAAATTTCTCGTCAAGGAATATGAATTTCGAAAGGAAAAAAAGAATTTTTTTTTACCTAAATACGGCGGTCACTTAATTACATTTTAATATGGGATCTTCAAAAATTATCCGTAAAGCTTCTTCGTTTAATCAACTGGGTCCTTTTGAACACTTTCTCATCATTAATAATTTTTCTTGTTTACTTAATAATATTAATTTTCCAATATGGCTGTTCTTAATGCTTTCAAATTTGTATGAAATTAAAAGCGCGATTCTGTAACATTTTATTGACCACGCCTCTCGCTTAAAATACTTACTTACGTTAATGTTTATAACACTAAACTGTTGCATAATGTTTAATTTAGAATTCAAATATTCTTTAAGGTTTTGTTTTATTCAGAACTGAATACATTTCTCGTACCTAAATGTCCTGTTGGCTAACTGTCCGTGTCGGCTAAACGTCCTGTCGGCTAACTGTCCGTGTCGGCTAAATGTCCTGTCGGCTAACTGTCTGTGTCGGCTAAATGACCTGTCGGCTAAATGTCTTGTCGGCTAACTGGTGTCGGTTAAGTGTCCCGTCGGCTAAGTGGTTGTCGGCTAAGTGTCACGGACCCGTTATTACTATCTATTGTAAACAATACTGATAATTTTCAGAGGTGATCATGATACCGAAATGATAGATTTTATGTTAATTAGCCAGGTATTAATACAATATGCGTAATAATAAGAGTTCAAAATTCAAATTACTATTTAAGATCGCATGTTATGATACATTACATATATTTTTAAGTGTATTGTCGCTTGAAGGAAGTATGGGAATGACTGCACTGAGCTTTGAGTACCGTATTTCTTAACAACGTAAGTTAAAAGAAAATCCTCCTATATAGAACCTTAACTGTGTAGGAGGATTAAAGAAAATCCTCCTACACAGTTAAGAGGATCAAACATTTTGTTTCTTAATTACGAAATGCTTTAAAATATAGTCAATTAACCTCATTCAGATTTAGTTGCCGAGGTTTATTATTTTAAAAATGTCTTTTTATTAAAACTTCAAAATTATCTCACAAAATGAAAGTTGTAAAATTTATGCAGCAAAATAGAGCTAATTACTAACGATAGCGGGTTCTGTAAAAATTACATTAATATTTAAAACGCGTAAATCTGGTTACGTATTTGGATAAAGCATAAGACAGGATAATAAAAAAACGTATTTCCTGTTCATGATGTAATATATTGAACACGGGCTTAGAAGTAAATTCCTGAGTTAATTCCGGAACTAACTCGAGACTACGCACACAGAAACATACACAAGTAAAATTTAATATTATGCAAATTGCTAATAATATAGATTAGCGTTAATTTTTAATTAAATTCTGACGATTTCAAACGGGATCAAACATAAGTTCCTTAGTTCCAAGAATGAAACATTTTGCAGTGGTGGGAGGAACAAAAACCAGATTTATACGGAAAAGCAAATATAAAAGTGGTGCCATCTGCTGGAGAGAAACATCAATGAAACAGGAAAAAGGTATGAGAATTCTGAAGGCACTGGGAAGAAAGGGGTTAGTATTAATATCATTAACCTCAAAAGGAAAATGTTTGTGAGTATGAAAGGTTTCAAATATATATCATTCATTAAATGAGGCAGCTTCGTGGATGATTTTTGCCTTACTTTTCATGTTCGACTGTGATTTAAGTAAAGAAGATTTGTTCGTTTCCAAAGACAGAATTCGTGATTGACGTAAACTTTTAACGCTGTTTTAATTTAACCGACATATCTCAAATTGCACTGTCAACGTTATGCTGTACATTCTACATGAATTAGAAACACAAATGCAACTTTTAAGTATCGTATTTTATTACAAGAAGAGAAAATGAACTCATTTTTTTACTTTTGTGGAGCCTGAACAATTGTGTAGCTCAAAGGATAAAACAGATGACAGCATTGTTGATGTGTTATTTTTAATAGCGAAGTGTCTCTTCGTTTACCTGATTTTAAATCCTTCATTATCTGTATACTGATTTGTGCAATGCTATTAAGATATTAATAGCATTCTTTAGAGCAATGCTTTGAATTTTCGAAACGGGATCTCTGACACGGATTTCAACCAAGAAAATAAGAAGATAATGATGAAATGTAAACGTTTTCGGGTAAAAACTCATAAATGATGATAAGTCATGCTCTTTAATCATTCATCAGAAACGGGTAAAACTACTGAACATTTAATTATCTCATCACCAAGGACGGTGCCTGGGTTGCAATACAGGATTCCGCAGATAGATGGAACTCGGATAAAAGCTAGATAGAAGAACTTAAAGGAAAGCAAACGCAGCAGTAAAGCTTTACACAGTAAGTCGAACCCATAATCTTCATTAGGACTAGCAATCAGGCTAGGCTAACTACTATACCATCAGAAGCAATACCTCAAGTTTATTAAATCAGGGATCACAAAGAAATCCACAACAATAATTGTCTGTCCACAAGAAATAAATTCTTTATGAAACCTTTTTCTAGTAACCAAAAAAAGTTATGAGGAATGATTCGACTTTTGATTTGAATTCACGAATGGTTTGGGCTTTCAGACTTTCATTACTCTCCTTGTGATTTGTTATTTGCCCAGTTTGTTGATCATTTACCATTTCTTTTCATTCATTCGAATCTTTCTTGTATGTTTTTACATAACAATCATGTTCAGAAAATCTGAGTTTCATAACGGTCACATGTTAATAATGATACCCTTCCATCAAGGTACCCGCCACTTTACGCAAACTTAAACCGTAAAGACACCTTTATTTGCAATATCGTTACGAAGATTTTTTTTGCATGTCTTTTCGAACTAAGGCTAACCTACATAAAGGTCTGAGCACCCGTTATGAATCGCTGTCTGTTCGCCACAGTATGCTCTAAGAAAAATAACTCAGCATCTTACCTTAAAAAAGCAACTACATTGAGAATGATCACCTTTAATTCACAAAGAAGTATTTTCCTTTTATACGAACAGAAAAAAAATCAGCCTTTACCTTTGACTAATTTTTACCGATTGGAATAGCTGGGAATTGTTTATATTCGAAATGCAGTAGCTATATATTCAATTATTCTTTTCCCAGTTTCAAAATGCACATTGTAAAATTTAATCAAATGTCTAGACTTTAGCTTGTGGAGTATGCATTAGGAAGACATAAATAAAGTTTTATGAACTCTCTTTAGAATCAGTTACAGATATATATCTATTGAAGTTATTGCCTAATACAGGAAACCAAAATATTCCAAATTAAAAGTTACTGAATAAATGCAGTTAATAAACAAATCAAATATAAATTTGAAATAATGATGCTTGAAATTAAATAAAGGTATATTTTCGTTTTAGTCGCAAGGGCTATTAATTTCCTTTTGGGATTTTGTGGCGTTTCACTTTTCAAATTGTGCCCACGAAATATTAGAACCCTGCATTATATTTAAAGAGATTAAATGATGGAGAATCTACATGAATGTATGCATGTTTCTGGCACTGTGAAAACCAACGGTACCTATGGACATCAAATTTTGAATAACGCAGTCCTCCATTGGAATATGGAAGCCCAAATTTTGAATTTGTATTATTATTCATTTCATATTTTGTAAAGCTTTAACCAATTTTTGATTAGCACATTCAACGATTTCAAAGTGAGCAATGCCATTACTGTAGGGGAAAAAAATCTGAAAGCTTTCAGATTTTTCTGTCCTTTGTTTATTTATTTGTATGTTCACAAATATTCCATATAGTGTTAAGTAGTTAGATTAAGCAAATTTCTAAGAATAGTTCCACATACTTCATGAACATCTTAGAATAACATTATTACTGATTAATACGCATGCATAAATCATTTCAATTTGTGTAATGATGTACTATAAAAATTTTATCTTTCAAAATATGTTGTCATTGTAAAACTGTGTTCCTCTTCAGAGTTGAATAATCAAGCAGTGCTTTTCCTAGCACTTTAACATGTTTCATAGTATAAATTAGTTTATCAGCAATTAATTTCTTTATAGTTATAGTAGCAACCGACATTGCATAGGACTCATACTGCGTCGCGTCAATATCGTATAAAATCGATTCTGGCACAAGATCGACACTGACATTCGCCAGACATTAGTTACCGGCATGTGATGGAGGTGACCAAAAATAAATTTTGATTAAGGATTAATAATGAGTAAGAGGAATAACATGCATCCGGTGACCTTCACAGAGTTCTTAACAGTCATACGATAGACGTGGCGTAGAATTGACACCGGATGCAGTAGACACTCGCAAAATTCAAGGTTTATAATTAGCAATAGTACGTAGTCAAAAGACAAAGTATTGGCTAAAATTATTATTTTTAGGATGTTTGCATAGGATGGATACTTGTATAGAACTGACAACGGCATAAGATTGAAATCAGATTGTCCTGCAAGTAAAGATACAATCGAAGGAAGACAATGTTGACCTTTGATCGCCTTTCCAGTTCTTTTATTAACTTGTATTCGCGACTTGGTTTCTCTAGACTTTTACAGAAATTTTGATATTGTTTATTTGGATTCTTTTGTTATTCCTAGATAATTTTTAATACGTCTGGTTCTATTTTCTCTTTGTGTAATGTGCAGAATTTCTGGCTCTCGTTTTTTGGCAAAAAATTTTATACTGCTTCATTCTGAAGTATGTAATTTTAAGCGTGTAAGGTTTTAGTTAAACTAACAAAGTTTTATTTTAATCTATTCCTTTTCTATTTATTCTCTTTTTCAACTTCCCGTTAGAAGAAGCGCGCGTTTTCAGCTTTATGCTAATTTGAAGTGGAGCCAAGTTCTATTTAAACGAAAGGTAGAAACCTTTCAGTGTGAGAGAGCTTTTAGTCTCAGACCACGATCATTCTATTCGACGTTCTCCTGACTAGCTAGCAGTTAAATTCTAAGCCATAGCGCTTTACGTGATTGCTTATTGAAATAAATACAAGTGCGTCAGTATTAGTAAATAAGTGCGTCAGTAGTAAATCTTACTACGCACCATTTAGTTTAGAGGCCAACCTCGCGTTATAGCTCTGTGAGCAACGATTAATTTAATTTCTATTTAGCTTTAGTTTAAATTTATCTGATTGTTCATTTTAGACCTAAGTGTGGTCTTTACTTTCTGTATCCCTCTCGAGTTGGGAAGTGGTTGTAAATAATAGTGATTTAATAAAAGAGGATTTTAAATCCCTTTCAAGTGCAGTTCTTCTACCACTGAATCACAGTATCTGCCGCAGGACACAGCTGCATTCAGCTCCCTGTTCCAGATCAGGACTTAGGGAGTTTCACGAAGATGTTTGCCAAGAATATGCACCGAACACGCAGTCCTGACAAGTGTTTTAAGAAAAACTTTCCTTGTATTAAACATATTTTCTTGCTTTCAGAATGGCATTCCTCTTACACTACTCCGTATCTTAGAAGTACATTTAGAATGGAACGTATATTACTCCCCCCAAACAAAGTCTGAATTATGCAATTAGAGATTAACTGATAAATACTAACTTCGAAAGGTATTTAAATTTCAAAAGCAACTTTTGGAAACGGTTCTTATATATATGTCCTGGAGAAATGAATTGATATTTTCAAGCAATATTTCCGGGAGGGAAATATTTTCAAAGAATTCATTTTAGTATAATTTAAGACGTATATTATCAGTAACGCATTAGTCATCTATGCTGCGGGTATTATATTGTTTAATGATATATTACGCAATGGTTTAGTTAATAAATTTTTTCACTTATGAATATTATCAGGCTTTTAATGTTAACAAAAATAAACCGATATTTACACATGATATCTGAATACTGAAAAATTACATTTTATGAACTTGTAAGAGTTCTTTCATTTGTTTAATCAGTTATTTTATGTTCAGAATCTTTAGAGTCACTTCTCTCTTTCCGTTTTCCCGACAGAATTATTCAAATTAGCTCGTGTTTAGTTAAGTGAAAGTTTAAGTCAGAGAGTGTGTTGCTTAATGAAGGCCATGTTTTTAGTTCGATATTCTAAGTTCTTGTTGCCGGCCGTGTATCATAATTGCAGATAGTATTTCACGCAGGTGAAGCTTTAAAAGCCAACTTAGCGATTAATTTACACTGCGTTGTCTTTGGCTATGAGCTATTTAGATTTAGATTTGCAGTGAATTTCTGTTTGAGTTGTCGCCATAAATGCTGGCTGATTTGTAAGCACCAGGGGTGTCTTCTTTTCATCTTACTTAGTCTTTTAAAATAAAGGGTCTTTTACATCCAAGTCTCTGTAGTACTTTGAACAATAACAGCGATAAATTGCTTAAAGTCTTAGTCACGTGATACATTTATGAGGGTAAGTTGAAAAATAAGTTTCCCCTGTCGACTGTGGTCAGAGTTGTGTATGAAAGTCAAAAAATAGAATAAGTCATTAAAGATATGACATACCTTTATTTTATTATTCTCGTACGAGTACGTTGAGACATTTGTCATATCGCTTGATAAGCTTCAAAAAGTCCTCCAAGAAAAATTCAGGGCTTTGCATATGGAAGAAGCGTTGCACGGCTATGGGCGAAAGGCGACACAGCAGGAAAACGCGCAAGTCACCGATACACCATTGGGTAGAGGTCGCTGCAAATCAAGCAGATGGCGCTGTTGCAGTGCCTGCGCAAAGCGGAGACCAGCCTCTCATTTGAGCCCCGGTAGGTATGGAGAGAAGGTGCGTTTTGAATTCGTGGTCAAAGAAGGAAGTGAGAGCGGTTATCCGCTATGAATGGGCACGTGGAATATCAGGAACAGAAAGTCATAACCGCCTCGTGGAAGTCTATGGGCCAAGTGTGATGTCGAAGCAAATGGTGCGGAGATGGTGTCGCACATTCAGTGATGGACGTCAGCAAGTGGAGGACATACCGAGAGCTGGACGGACGCGCACGGCCACTACAGATGCAAATGTCAGAAAGGTGGATGACATGATTAGAGCGAACCAGCGTATCACCATCGATGAAGTAGCGGAAGAACTTGGAATCTCACATGAGCGAGCTCAAAACATCATCCACGACATTCTTCGATACAGAAAAGTGTCAGCACGATGGGTGCCCCGACAATTGACCTCGACACACAAGGAACAACGCATGGGGGTCAGCCTGGAACATCTCGTGCGTTACCATGAAGATGGCAATGACTTTCTGTTTCGGATTGTGACGGGGGATGAAACGTGGGTCCACCATTTCACGCCAGAATCGAAGGCCGCATCTATGGAGTGGAAACATCCGTCATCACCTGTCCGAAAGAAGTTCAAGACAACTCCCTCTGCAGGTAAAGTGCTCCTCACAGTTTTCTGGGACGCCCAAGAAGTTTTGTTGCTGGACTTTTTGGAGGTTGGAACCATCAATGCTACGCGCTACTGTGACACCCTGTCGAAATTGAAAGAGGCGATTCGGAAAAAGCGGCCTGGCCTTCTCACATCTGGCATTCTGCTGTTGGATGACAATGCCAGACCACATTCGGCGACGGCAACGCAAAACCATATTGCAACTCTTGGTTGGGAGGGCCTACACCATCCGCCATACAGTCCTGATCTCGCACCAAGCGACTTCCATCTGTTTCCGGCTTCGAAGAAAAATCTCGGGGGAAGGCGCTTTGGAAGCAATTCTGAGGTGAAACAAGCCGTTCAACGCTTCTTCCATATGCAAAGGCCTGATTTTTTCCTGGAGGGCTTTTTGAAGCTTATCAAGCGATATGACAAATGTCTCAATGTACTTGGTACCTATGTGGAAAAATAAAGGTATGTCATATCTTTAATGTCTCATTTTATGTTTTGACTTTCATACACAACTCTGACCACAGTCGACAGGGGAAACTTATTTCTCAACTTACCCTTGTAGTAAATGTCTAATACCTTGAAAACTTATAAGTAATATAAGTAGTTGCTTATAAAGTAAAGTCGTAATCTTCATTGTGGATAAAATATTTAGTTTCGTTGATAACTGCTTAAAATTAGTTCTGTCTTATTAATACGTTATTAGATACGTTATGTATAAATTTGTTGCCAATTTTAGTATAATAACTTATTTTTATAATCTTTGAATTATCACTATGATTAAATGATATTCAAAAATTTATATTTACAATATGTGGGTGAAAAACGTCTCTTGCAAAGTGTTTTGGAAGTTGCTACTGTAAATGTTGTTATTTGGCAAAAAATTTATATTTCATTACCATTAGTCAAATAAATTCATTTTTAATAAATCAAGAATTTTTGTTTTTGCATTAAATTCCGTTTTCTTAGTAGAACATCTCTTCTAAAACGTTTAAAATGTTGTTAAAAACTTTTGAGGACAATTCTTAAAAACAAAAGTTTCACTGGCGGAAAGAAAAGGTGGCGCTAGAGATGAAAAATGCTATTGTATAATATTTACTTCAACTAATGAGCAATACGGAGAGTGTCAGAGTTTTTATGTTTAGTGGTAGTCGTTTAACACTTAGTGATATTATTGTTCCTATCAAGCAACTCTGAAAGAACATTTGGTTTTATAGTGCGTTCCTTTTCGCACCATACTCAGGACTTCAAACGTTACTTCAATGTCTGCCAAGCACATGCACAGAACACTCAGTCCTGACAATATGTTCACCTAAGGGCCGTGTGTCCTGGTGTTTCAAGAACTGAGCGTCATACCCGACTCAAATTGCCTTTATTTGGGTAACAAAATCGGAAAATCATATTTTGCACTACGTCCAAATTGGCAATTTTTTAAAGTTTTGTGTCTTATTTATTAACTATCATGTTCTCCTCATGTAAACTATAAAGCTCAGTTTAACAGCAGCATCACTAAATGTTTAAAAAGAGCACATGTTTAAAATTTCCGATGCACAGTCTCGCGCTCTGGAGATAAAAACATTTTTTCCCGTACATGGTTGCCATTGTTCTTTTTCAAATCATTGAGCTAGTTAATCAAAAATTCATTAAAGTTTTACAAAATGTGAAATCGATAATAAAACAAATTCCAAATGTAGGCTTCCAGATGCCCATATCCGAGTGGAGGACACGTTATTGAAAATTTGATGTCTCTAAGTACCGTTGTTTTTCCACAATGCAAGAAACATACATACATTCAAGGACATACTTCATTATCTAATTTCTTTAAATGTAATGCAGGGCTTTATTTGGTGGCAACAGTTTGAAAATTGAAACGCCGTTTTATGGTGGACGACGGAAAATGCCAAAACGGAATTAATAGCTTCTCTGGGCAAATTGCCTCTTTGGGCTAAAAACTGAAAGATTTCAGATTTTTACTGCTCAAGTACAGACTGCTCCAACACTTCTACTAACCCTTTTTTTATTTTTTTAGCTTCATTATTAAACATCGTTTTCTTTGTATTATGGCACATACGAACAACAAAATCGCGAAATTTTTAAAATCTGCGGAGCAGCATTAGAATTCTCGATGGAATGTTAAATGTTGGCATACGTTTATTCTATTTTTTTTGTCTTTTTCTCAGTTATTCACATGAATGCTCAGTAAGATTGTTTACAATTTTTTTGTCTTTTTATTATTAGCGTTTTGTGTGTTAATTTTATTAATTAAATATCATGTTCTTCGCACTTACGCCATATAAAATTCGATTTAACAGCAAATATATACTGATATTCTAACTCGCGCTTTACAGACATAAAGAAACGCAAGTTGAATTTCGTCAATCGGCCCAGTAGAACTAGAGATATAGAATTATTTTATTTTTTTTTCGCAGTGGTGTACAGGTTAACAAATTTTAAGAAAATGACAGGAAGTTGCAGCTTTAAGCTACGATATATTCTGGCATATAATGCGGTATATAACGAACACCTATAAATTTAAGCTTTATGTTTTAGGTACATTCACCGTATAACGCACACTCGTTTTTTTTAAGAAGAAACCTGAAAGGACACATATGCGATGCTCTTATTTTTTAAAGTCATTGATTCGAAGACTTTTCACAGACTTTTGAACAATGGTATAATGAACTGACAAGCGATAAGGGGAACATTATGTGTGAAGAAAAAATGCTTGAAGAAGTAAACAATTCCGCAAAGAGAGTGGGTTGTATTAAATGCAGGTGTGCACAAGAATGTCATTCTAGGATTTCGAGAAATGAGGGACATAATTCAGGGTAAGAATTGTAATCAGCCGATAAATGGCATTGTAGAAAAGTCGTCGATAGAGGGCGCACGATGTTCACACGATGTTCATTGAGAATCAGTAGTCGAGAGAATGTGAGCGAGGTGCTGAATATTCTTGAACTATCATGTAAATATATGTAAATATTTAGTGTAACCTTCTTAGAGTTTTGCGTTTCACTTTCGCTTTATCTAAAGCTTTCTTTGTATTCTCATCCATGATATCAACTAATAATATAAATCTATACCCTGTTAGAGTATAGGTAAAAGGTATTTCAAAGGTATTTCAATATAATTATTCTATAGTTCGCGTGCATTCAAATTTTTAAAATCGAAACTTACCACTTCTTCCATACTCATGGTGCGCAAGTCATTCGATGGCCAAGTTAATCCACATTATAATATCCCACTTCTGAAATGTTATCTGATCTGTCAGGATGGTTAGTGGTAAATTGTGATTACCTTTAATTCTTCAGGATGACTCTTGCTTTTTAGTCCAAAGGGTTTTGTCCCTGAAGGACTATTGTTTTCGTTTTGCGATTTTGCGTCGGAAACATTAATAGTCTGAATCACTTTTCAAACTGTTGCCACAAAATATTGCAGCCCTGTGTTATATTTAAAGAAATTAAATAATGAAGAATGTGCATAAATGTATGTATGTTTCTCGCATTCTGATAAAAGGACGGTACCTAAAGCCATCGAATTTTGAATGCCGCCATTCTGCTGCGAATACGGGCATCTGGAAGCCCAAATTTGAAATTTGGAATTTGTTTTATTAACAATTTCATATTTTGTAAAACTTTAACGAATTTTGATTAACAAACTCGAGGATTTCAAAGCGGGCCATGGCAACGTCGTACAGAAAAAAATGTTTTTATCTGCAGCGCGTGAGACTGTGTCTAGGAAATTCTAAAGATATGCTCAGTTTAAAATTATTTTGCGATATTGTTCTTGAACTGAATTTTATGGTTTAAATACGAAGAACATGATATCCAATAAACAAAAGTAACATACAAAATGTTTAAAAAACGCCCCTTTGGACGTAATTTAAAATCTGAAACCTTTCAGGTTTTCTTTTTCTATTTTTTATAAATTCTTTTATTGTTACACCCGATTATGAAAATTTTTGAGTTTGTAAGGTGTGTCATTTTTTTAAAAAATAAACACGATTTAGATTCGTGTATAAATCTAATTTCAGTGTACTCTTCTTTTATTTTTAAATGTATCATTTTTATATCTGACGTATAACTCGTACACGTAAATTTCGATCTTATTCTTTGTATTAAAAGACCTCGCTATACGCCAGAATATATGATAAATAAAAATACAAAGAAGAACGATTGTAATCACAGAATTTAACAAAACGTGCATAGAAAGAGAAAAAAAAGCAGTCACTTAGTGAAGGAATTTAACAAATGTTGTACATCCCTCTCTATGCTACACATATGCAGAACATTCGTAGTAAATTAAATTAAATAAATCAGATTGAGAAAGCAAGCAATGAAATAAAAAAATTTGTTTATCTGCTTTTCCAGACTATTCTTAATTGATGCTGTTGACTTATTTTGGTGATGTTTATAGTTGTTGAAAAAAGGCGCAAAGCACAAAAACGATTGTAAATCATGTCAAAACTAAACCGAAAACAAAGCCTTCATATTATTAAATTAAAAGATAAAGAATTAATAAAATAAAACAATTTCTTTATACACCGAAAAAACATTGGAAACAAAATGGAGGAAGAATTAGCATGTTATTTACATTCTAAGTAAGTCTTAGTGCACTTATTAAGAGTTAATGAGAAATGAAGCTTAAAAAGAAAGAAAACAGAAAAAAGTGTGTAAAAATTAAGTTCTTACACTCTCACGCTTTAATCGTGTGATAAATTTCAATTAATTAATTTTTTTCGTGGAAGACTGTGAAGCAAGAACACCGTGTATGTCTTACTCGAGTGGTCTGTAAATATCTGTTTTTCGGGTTCCGCATTAAAAAATAAATCTTGCGAAAGAAAGAAAATGATTTTATACAAAAGATGCTTTTCAAAAATGTAAAACAAAATATAAATATGCACAGTTAAGAGTTGGAAATTTTGCTTGACACTTCTTCGTTAGTAATAGCCGAACATATGTGTGTTTTTTAGCCGTTTTGTCACATAGAACATTGCTCAGAATACAGTAGAGGGAGTGGATCAAAGTCACACCCGCAGAAAATGGAAAAGGCACTGCCAAACAGTCAAGAATTCACACATGTATCGAACCTATGTACTTGTATTCAACCCAGTATTCAATCTCCGTTAACACTAGAGAAGAAGTATTCCTCGTTTTATTTTTTTTTATTCTACTATATCAATTGTTTTGTATGATAATTTTTCATAATCTTCGTTCTTCCGCATAGTTCTGTCTTCTGATAGGCAAAATAACATACTATTTTCCATGCTATAATGCAAGAATTCCATGCAATTCCATGCAAGAGAGTAATTTATCTATTTCCATGCAAGAGAGTAATTTATCTATTTCTTCTAGAGAAGATTAATGTACTTGCAAGCCAACGCCTTTTCTCATTGTCTGAGCCAGTTTACCCTGAATGCAGAAGCAGGATAATGGACTGATGTAAGTAAGGTAAATAAGGTTTTTTGTAAGTACGATTTTCTTTCGATGAGAGTTACTGAATAGATACTTAGACGGGGAATCCTATTAGTTCAATTAAGTAGCTTAATAGGAAGTCAGTTACTAAATGGTAAGTCAAACATTATTCATTTTATTTGCAGGCACAGTCCTCTTGTACATTTCCGTTATCAATAAAGAAATAGATCAACAAATGGGTTTAGTATGTTGCTGTTCAGTAAAATTGCAAGATCGATAAGGATATCAGTTCCAATACTACACATGAGAGCGACGGCGTTTTGCATAAAATAGAAATGATTGAAATAACAATCCTCGACGCCAAAGCGTATGCATTAAATTCAGTAATTTATGTACTCATTTCTAGCATATATAACTGGTTGCATATGACTTGAGCGATGAAGACACTGGATAGTTTTCCTTTGAATGCCATCTTATAAAGAATCAATAAGCATCCATATTGTATCAATGTCTCCTGCGATCTCTGTCAAACTGGCCAACCTTTGAACAATTGTATCTCCCGAGCAATTACATATCTATATATACGTTCTCGATGGTTCTCAAACTAAATAATAGCTCAAGATATTATGATTAATAATAGCAAAGATGTTAGTCACTACAAAGATTTCGGGTATTGAGTGCGACATATCATATTAAAAAGTGACTCCAGGAAAGAGTTGTAGGATTTTGCTTCACTGATGTACCGCTGATGTTCACAGTGCTCGCGATTTGTAACGCGTAATCGTGAATGCAGTGTGATACCATCTTAAATCATGTTGTCCCTGTTGGAGTCATCCTGACGCTCTCCATGATGTAGCTTCTGGAACTCGTTCCCCTTTGTAGCAGGACTGATGAATCCGAGCAGACATAGGTGCAGAAAATACAAAACGATTCTCTAGAAAATGTGATTTGTGTCTTCTACGTTCCACTTTTTTCTCTCTTTACATCCGAAATTATTGAATAGATGTCAGTGGTTAGATAGTAAGAGAACAAAGAAAACCGCATTAAAGGATGGTAAGATACAGATACCGTATAGAAATAGACAGCGAATAGTGCTATTTGATTTAATGTCTTATTGTCCTATACTATTATAAAGGTGTTGTACCATAGTCCTATCTTCTTCAAATAACAACATCTTTTCTAGGTTAAATATTTACTATACAACTATGTACAGATTACATTTTAGAAGAAATAAAGCATTTTCGCCACAGTAGAGCGGGCTAAGCAGCTTCCGCTCTCTTCTCTTCCACATAGCAATCTCTTTACTCCCACCTGTGACCAGGGGGCAGTCCGCTCCCCTCTTCCAGCCGAGGCGAGAAGAAGAGTTCTGTATCCCTTCTTTATCCTCATGGGTATCCAAGTGTTCGGGTGGGTAACCAAGTGTTCGTTAGAGCAAGGAGACGTTACAGTGTTATGAAAGTGGCGAAACAAATGCCTAACTTTACATTTCTGATGTGCCTCACAGACGGGAAAGCGGTTAGTGACTCTATCGCACCGTAGGGCCAGTGTTCAAATCTTGGAGAAGGTATGAATGTAATTTGTCCGTCTCTTCATAGGTAGCAACGGTGGCCCACCTATTAGGTGCCTCCATAATAAAATAGACCACCGCTTTCGGCCTCAGTAACGGCCATAGTTGTGCATTATTCACGTTTCCTGCATCGTTATAACCTATTGACTGTATAATTAAATAAAATATTGTATTTAGATTAATATGAAATTAAATACAGTATTATTTCAGTAATACTGAAGAATGTAATTATTGACACAATGTAAAACTGAAATGGAGCGATATATTTCTCGAAATCAGAACAATATTTTTTTTCCAAAACTGGGTCATTAATAACTAACCACCGCTTGTTAAGAACAATTGCATTAACGCGTACTATATTTCGATAACGTATTCAGTAAAAGCAGCCGTTACGGATATTACCTCTAAAGATTGTCAGTATTTTTAAGAACATAAATAAATTTCGATATTTGACATAGCCAATAATCTGATTGTCTAAAGCAGAGTTTCCCAAAATGTGTTTCGTGAAACATTAGTGTGCTTTAAACAACCACTAAGTGCTCCGCGAAAAGTTATGAAACTGACATTAAAGAACAACGAAACATTGTCTATTTATATAACACGCTAATGCACTTTAAAAACTTTTAATTGGAAACATAACACAAAGTGCTTTAAAA
>KK117195.1:572253-584578 GCA_000611955.2 Stegodyphus mimosarum
CAATAAGGTTCCAGTATAATGTATGCAGAATGCATTTCTGCTCTGTGCACAGCTATAAAGAAGAGTTTCAGTATCACTTTAATATTTTAAAAGGGTTAGTTTTATTTGAAGTTTTATTCTATTTTCTTTTTAATATTGATAAGTAAATATAAAAGTTTTACTGGTATTAATTAATAAGTGTATTATTTATATCAATAAATGTAGCACTGTTTAAAAAAAAACGAATATTTGAGTTTTCCCATTCTATGAAGTTGTACTAGAAAAGCCAAATTTTACTCATTTAGCGATTACTTTTAAAGAGGTTTTACATTTTACCTGAAATTTGAATCACTTTTTTACTAACGAGCATTAAAAGTAGTTCAACATTGGCCTTATAGTATTCTTTTCAACACTGATTGTTCATTTTGTGGCCATTTATCATTTTTCGCTTAATTTGCAAATATGCCTCCAAAAATTTAAATGTAATGGTGAGAATACACAAGCTCACCACTTGTCCAGGCAAAGACGCACAAGCACCCCAGAGCCGACGGTCGAGAAAGCAGAGATAATAGTGTCATGCCGGCCATGGCTTAGTTTTAGTTTTAGTTTGGCTTAGTTTTAGTTTTAGTTTGGCTTAGTTTTAGTTTGCCACAGAGTTTAGCTTAGTTTTAGTTTGGTAGGAACCTGTATATAAATATTCACGTACCCATATATACGCATATAGGTAGATAAAATATAGATAAATATTACTGTATATTCATACATTTTCATTTAAAGTTATTATATTCAAATGAAATATTTATGAACAACTTAGCATACTCCTATTTTCATCATCTCTTTCTGAGACTCGATAAAGCCTATTATTATTATTATAAATTGTCTACTAAAATTTAAATTCATAAAGTAACTCAAACATTTAGCTACCGCACTCTTCTATTTAACTTTTTCCAGTTTTCATTCCTTCTATTTTAACCAACATAATTATTTTTACATATTTCAGATAACAAATAGCGCATTTTTCATTATATTTTTCCTTTGATCTCCGATTTAGTTCCAAAATATGGATTTTTTGGTTAAAAATGCGAATTTTGGAAGAAAAAGCAACATATAGTTCTTTGTATTTTACTTCCTTTTGCGAAGCAAAGGAAGTAATCTCGAAAATTTTCGGGTATCCCATTTCAAAGAAAATATCCTTTTTGAGCCCTATCGACTGCAATTTAACGATGTTTTCGCGTCATATCTGCACGTAAGGACGGAATAAAGGATTCTTTTTCTCAAAACGGGTTGCAAAACGGATATAAAAGGGATTCAGAAGAGATTTTTTTCATGATGTATGTACGTATGTACGTATTTATCTTCCATAACTCAAAATCAACCAGCCTCAGAACGTTCAAATTACATACACAGAACTGCTATGACATGCAGTTGCCCACTTCCCTTTTTGGTTGCAATCGGCGGCACCAAAAGTATATATATACTATCTACCCGTTCTGTTACTCGGCTCCGTGAGCTCAGTATTTTTTATTCTTATATGTTGGTAAATTCTGCCATTACCTGCTTTAAAAATGATTGATTTATGTTGTTCTTATCATCCGGTTAAGGATTTTATGCCTTTCGTTAACCCACATGGCATAGTTGTAAAATTATCAATAATTTAAAAGTTGTTTAAGTGCGGCTAAGTCAAATTTTTTTACTATAGCATCATATTTGTTTACGTTTGAAACTTAGCAGAACAGTTAATTAAATAAGTTTCTACACCTTCAGAGTCTTTTTGCAGAATGGATCAAAAGTAAACTTTCAGTTTTGTGCACCGAAAAATCTGCCTTCTTGCCGCTGTCCGAGCTGCTTGTTTTTGAGTAGAAACTCTAATTTTAACTAAAAAAATGTTTATTTAATTGTTTTAACTGTGTTTGGTGTTTTGTATTTTTTACATTTATGTATTTCTGCCTTGCCGTGAAGTGAGAACTGAATTAATTGAATAAGAAATGTATGTCCAATGAAATAAGTTTAAATGAAATGCAGCAAAAATACGTATAATTTAATATTCCGTACAAGGATGTCATGTGGTATACACACCAGATTTTTTATTTATTGTTTGGAAGGCAGCGACCCAGCTTCGAAAGACGGGGCCCATGCTTTTGGGCTATAACACTCGTGTCCAGGTGGGCTGAGAGGAGCTTCGAATTCTTACAATTTTTATTGCTTTATTTTGTAAGAAGAAAAAAGGAAATTTTGTAATCCCGAAAAATTTCGGGTTTCGTATTTCAACAGAATACTTAATTTAACCATTTCCGAACCCTTTCGTACGATATTTTTGAGTGACGTCTATACTCACGAACAGAATAAAGTGCTTTTTCTTCCAAAACGAATTATAAAATGGATTTAAAAGGGATTCAAAAGGCAATATTTCGTGAGGTCTCGTGTATGTATCTGGCATAGCTAAAAAACTATCAGTCTTAGAACTTTAAAATTTTGTATATGAGAATGCTGTAACATCTAGCTGTAAACTTCAATTTTTTTATTCAAATCGACAGTGCCAAACGAAAATATATGTACCTCTCCCCTAAACCTGCTTAAACCCAACCTTTATTTTCGTAATCGTTCGTCTTAATCATCTACACAAACTGGCCAATGAATTAAAAACCTTTGAGATTTTCATTTGAATGTATGCTAGGGATGAAGTATGCAAATAAATTTTTTTATGACATGGATTACACGTTCTTAGAATGATAGTATGAGTAAGGTGTTTAGAGTGCTTTTAACGATGAATGAAGCAAAATAGGAAAAACGGTAGATTTTTCACCATTTGAGAAAGGGCTGTTTAGCTGTTTTTGTTGGTGCCCGTTTAACAGAAGCCTCGATTTCGAAGACAGCAAATTTCACTGGGTTTTCAAAAGCAGGTCATATCACAGGTTTCCAGGAGTTGGAACCGAAACCCACAGTCTTCCTTTAGAAGACGTAACTGCGGTTCGAGCACAGCTTTCCAAGAGAGTGGTCGGCTTCGTCTCCAACGAATTATGCGGCAGAACAGGGACACTGCTGTACTTCAACTAGCACAGATCGTCAACCAGGGTTCTTCTCAACAGATTTCAGTTCTGACCAATGCACAGAGAATTGTAGAGGATAGGAATGCAAGTCGAGTGTCTGTGAGAAAACCACTCATTTCTTCCCGACATGCAAGAATTCGTTTGCAGTTGTGTTGGGGAAGAAGACACTGGACATCTGAGGATTGGAAAACGGGTAATGTGGTCGGATGAATCACGCTAAATCTTATTTTGCACTGATAAAAGACGTCGAATTTGGCGAGAACCCCATAAAGCTATAAATACATCTTACCTTACTCGCACTGTGCAATGATCTGGTGGGAGTATCATGATATGGGGCATGTTTTGCTTGCATGAAAGTGATGCCCTGGTGTTCCTAGAGGGTAAACAAACAGCCATGTAGTACCTAGATATACTGGCAAATCAAGTGATCCTGCAATGTTGCATTTTTACCCTGATGGTGATGGATACTTCATGGACGATAATGCAACTGTACGTTATGCCAGAAGTGTTCGAAATTGATTCGCTGAACATCAGTCTGACTTCCAACGCCCTCCCTGACCGACCACCGCATAGCCCGTATCTTAACCCCATGGAAAATGTATGAGATATGGTGGAAAGACGCCTCCGACAGCATTCTCTCTTCCATCTAATTTACAAGGCCTATAAAGCTGCATAGCCAATGAAGGGTCTCCCTGGACCTAATGCACTCCAGTAGCATGTAGACTCGATGCGCAAACTGATCAGAGAAGTTATCCGTGCAAAGGTTAGTTCAATAAAATATTAATCTTGGGTTTCTAGTTCATTGGCCAATATGTGTATTTCCAGTTACAGAAGTATTTTAAATGATGAAATTGACCGGCCTATTTAACCTCAAATTTTGCTGGTTTTGATGTCATTTTCAACTTGCTTTCTGGAATCAGTTTATTAAGTAAGAATATTTCAAGGAAGTTATTTGCAAGGAAGTTATGTGGTGTCCACATCAGATTTTTAATATAATATTATACTTCAAATAATGTATTTCCTTTGCTTTCACTTGCCGAAACTAGAAGTCAGGTGCCCCCACTCTCCATCGCCTGTCACCAGCCAAAACTTTTCTGTTTTGTACTGGCATCGACATTCTGATCACATGAAAGGCAAACTATCGGTAAATGAATTAAAATGTATCCATAGATTCTACAGCGCAATGATAGAGTATTCCTCTGTATGCAAAAAGGTTGAAGATTTAATTCTCAACCTAAGCAATTTCAAAGCAGATCTTCTGGAAAGAACTTATACACAGTTCAAAACAAAACTCATTTGGTTCAGAAATATTACTAAAGAAGAAGCGTTATAAAAATATTAAAGAACCTGCCGACAGTCTATTATAAAATAGAAAATATTTTCCATTTTCCACTTTTATTTGATAAGAATTGCTTATTCAAAAAAGCATGCTTTAAAAATGTAATCAGTCTTCCTGAAATATTCCAATTTACAATACTTTGATCATTTTATACTCTCAATATTATCTAAAATATAAGAATTACTTTTCATTCTATATTTTTCATATTAGTTCCATATATGTTTGTTGCGTCTCGGGAAGAAAAGTAAAGTATTGAAATGAATGTTCTTCCATAAACAAAACTCTCATATTCTTTGAAATGCAAGCGATTCATATGAAAAGAGTAAGTGTATTGCCATATTTTCATCATCTAATATTGTTGTCAAAAATATAAATACAGTTTGAAGGGTATGGATAGGTTTTTTTAAAAGCAGTTATTATTTGCGTTCAAGTTTTTCAAATTTTTTGCTATGGAGGAATATATGCGCATATTTTTCAGATTTTACAAGAATCTCTTAATAACGTATATTCTTTCTAAGACGGTCATTTGAGGTTATAAATGAAAAACTTTGTCTTAGAGAAGTGATGTTAAATACTCATGTCCGTGTGTGTTCTTAGAAATGCCAGTCACTTTCAGAGGTTGTCGAATCTAACTGCTATTAAATATGTAAAGCTATAATCTGTCACTTTAAAGTAGCACTTTCAGGCTGTCGTCGGCCCCCCATTTATGATCGTAGTTCGTGTCGTCTATCCATGAGAAATGGGGAGAAAAAAATTAAACGAATCGACCGTTTTTCTGCAGCTGTTGGTCCCATGGTTACTAGTGAAATCAGATGGTGAATATTACCTTGAAATTCCTATTTTAAAGTAACAGACTGTAGCAGTAAATGAAAACACTGTTCTTTTCTGTGCGTGCTCGCGTACTGGAAGTAAAAGCACGTCGATTTAAAACTTAGAAGATCCATGTTTCGAATCCTTACAACAGAAAAACTTTCTATTTGTTTGACGAGGGCGAAAACATCTCCTAGCTTGATAAAGTTTATGCTTTATTTAGTGGTGCTCGATCTAAAGGTGATGGATTATAATTTGTCATCACTTGATTTTGGTCGACTAGATCTCCTACCTCTCCTCAGTCACTATTTAAAAGGAGAAGAATGTAATATTCATATTCTCTCGTACATCTTCTTATGGTATAAGTAGTAGTACATTCATCTAGCGAATTAGAAGATCGATACCTGGAATCTCGGCGAGGACATAGTTGATTTCTCCCATTTTCTGTTTTATTGTTTTTAAACTAATGTTCTACTATAGTACATTAGTAAATTGTATCTGTAATAATCGGACAACCAGCGGCAACATGACAAAGATAAAAAAAATATTTCCTATAATTCCTGATTGTATCTTTACTCCCGGTATTATATATACTTCGCAGTGATTACTTCTGTGAAGCAAAATTTAATAACAAATAAATAAGTAAGTAAATATATATAATTATAAAGAGAAGTCAAAATTATTTTCAGTTAAAAATATCCGCTTAGTCATAAATAATATTACCATAATTTTTAAACATCCTTTTCATTTTGCAAAGATCACCGCATCACTTGTATATTTCGTATCTAATAGGCAATGTATGTAAACAGATTAAATTCCGGTTACAATTTCCATTCCAAAATATGCTGCCTGGCACAGATAATGTCACACCGTGAAAGAATGGTTGGAAACAGGCCAAACCTTGTAAATATATAGATAATAGAGCATCTGAGAGAAGATAAAATTTTCAAAATTTAGAATGAGAGTACACTTAGATACACCGAGTGCCTCTGATGCTGCAGCTCTGTTTGGAGCAATACATTCTTGAACACATATATTGTATCTAACCAATAAGTGTCCTGATCATTTCCTGTTGTATGGTGTTGTTGGTGTGAGCCCACAGTTCATCTTCGTTTCATTGAGGAAGAAGGTACTTAACCGTCGTCCACTTGTTTTCTATAAACGCTTTATTGGCAGAGATAGGGGGATCTTTCTGACCGAGAGAACTCATGCACATCTTGCAATTTTCATCAGCCCATGCATGGATAGTTTCGATGCTGGCTGGTGAAGGATGCTTTGAAGTCTCTATGCAACTTAACATATCTAGGTCGCCGATTATTTCGCATCAAAGCTGGCTATTTTTTCCGCCGTCCAAAGCGCTGCAGGTAAGTAATATAGGGTCCATGCCTTATTAGAAACTGAGTAAGACAAAATGAGCAACGCCTTAAAAGCTGGTCTGAAACATTTGTAGACTATTCTAATAGTCATCACTATTTCCAATAGAAGTTGCCAGCGTCTCAAGAATTCTCTTTTGAGCTCAGGATGTAAGAACAAGCTCGAAAGGGGCTTATCAAACATGCGTACGTAGAGCTCGGTGGCTGATGTGGCAGAGATTAACGGTTGTTAGTACTAATGGTACCAAAAATTTCCGTGTCTGCGAGCTGTGTGCCACTCAGAAGGCTTCAGCCATCGGCCCGGTGGGCACGCCGCTGTATCTTCACATGGCAGTTATCATTTGTGACGCAGAAGTGAGATTCGTTCCTGATGAATACTACAACGCGTCATTCCTCATTCCAGACCACTCTGCTGTGACACCATTGCAAACGTCCACAGCGATGGCTCGCTTTTAATGGAATTTTTCGTATAGGACAGCTGGACATCAAACATGCAACAATCAATTTCAGTTTTCATGAAACTGTGTGTATCGATTTTGGAATAGTGGAAACATCTTGAAAGCTTCCAAATTATTGTCAGGTGTATAATGTAGGTCAGATGGGGCGTGACGTCGCATGAAGCCATTAGTGCTTTCTAACAACCGTCTCCGTACCTCGAAACCCCTATGGCGCGTCAATTATTATGGCGCGTCGCTTTATTAGCTTGCAAATGCAAACAGCATTTGTTTTACATGAGTATTCTGCATAAATTTGCATGGCAATGCGTTTAGTCTCATAACATGACATTTGCGCTATCAGACAACGTATAACACACCTCCATAATAAAGAAACAATACAAAAAAGTGGATTCTACTACGATTTGTAAATTCATAAAATGTGCCAAATCTCCTATCACTGCAGTACCTATGGATATTTAAAGGTTTTATCAAATACCTACGTTAGAAATATCTAAAGTTTAATTTTACCCAGGTCTGTACCACCCAAGCGTCTTAGTAAATCCTGATACTGCTGAGAACAAAAAAATATTATTTTGCTTGCAGTCGGCAAATACTTGGGTCTCAGAATCTTGCCATTTCACGCGGAATGAAATCATTAACCTACTTTTATAAATGATAAAGTAGTAGCTACTTATGAACTGAGTGTTTTAAAAGTAATAAAAGGCCTACTTAATGATTAAGATTATCATTTATTTTAATAATATATATTATTGGTATAATTTATAATTAGTACACTGACTACCAATAATTATTTGGACACCTATGAAAATGACGATATCTGCGGTCCTAAGGTACGTCACGTACTCCGCCGGTATATATCGTGTAGGAAACAGCATCAGCTTTAGTCGCATGCAAGATGCCTCGCAGTTCGGAGCTCTCTGTTTTCGAGAAAGGTTAATTATCGGGTATCACAAATGTGGTCGACCCTTAAGGGACATATCTAGCTATCTGAAGTACCCAAAATCGACAGTGGCCTATGTGATTAAGAAGTGGAAGGTGAGCGGTGATTGTCGGAATGTGCCCCGAGTCGGCAGTCCAACGAAACTGGGAGATAGAGACCGACGAGTGCTGTCCAGAGGAATTCAAAAGAACCGCACCCAACCGATAGCCCTCACCCGCGAGGAGTTTCAACAGGCATCCGGGAGTATTGTTTCAATTAATAGAATCCGTAATTAAGCACATCTGCTTGGTTTTCATGGTCGTGCTGCTGCCCATAAGCCTTTGATCACAAAGTTCAACAGCTCTGCTCGGTTAATGTGGTGCAAAGCACATCGAAATTGGACCGTAGATCAGTGGAAACGGGTTCTTTGGAGTGACGAATCAAGTTTCACCCTTTACCGTTCGGATGGCAGGGTCTGGGTCTGGCGTCTACCTGAAGAACGTCTCCTGCCAGAATGCATTGTGCCAACAGTCAAGTTCGGCGGAGGTGGATTTATGGTCTGGGGGTGTTTCTCCTGATATGGGCTGGGACCCTTGGTCCCCATTCATGGTAAGCTCAACTCCGATGCCTACTGCACTATTTTGGATGACATTGTGCTTCCTACGTTGTGGCAGTTTTACGGGATGGACCCCTGTTACTTTCAGGACGACAATGCCAGTTGTCATGTTTCGACGTTAACCAAGGCTTGGTATGGTGCCAATGGAGTTCATCGAATGGACTGGCCTGCCCAGAGTCCAGACCTGAACCCTATCGAGAACCTCTGGGACAAGTTGCATCGCCGAATTCAGGGGTGCACTACCCCTGCAAAATCGGTGAGGGCATTTTTTTGTCTTCTCCAAGCCGAGTGGAAGAATATACCACTAGCTGTCATACAAAGACTTGTGGAAAGTATGCCCCGGAGGGTCCACGCTGTAATTACCTCTCGTGGAGGCTCTACCAACTATTGATTTTGAATAAAGTTAGTTCTTCTTTTCTATCACAGGTGTCCAAATACTTATTGGTAGTCAGTGTATAATCTGACTGATATACAGTATTAATATACTGTTCCATAACTTTTCAACATTTGCACATTAAAAATAGGAAAGAACAGCAACCTTATTTTAGCACAGATATTGAGAAAAATGAAAGAAAAAACTCTATTGGCTTCAGTGGTAAAAAAAATGTTTCATAAATGAAGGAAGCATTAGGAACTTCAAGGGACTAAACATTTGGGTTGCTATATCAGGTGGTCGGCTGTATCTGATCTGATAAAGAAACAACACTGATCATCTCACAAGCTCCTCATAAAACAGTATTAAAAATTGATTCATGAATCACACAGAAAGCTGTGATAGCATTATCGCATCTCCCAAAAGATATAACGGAGCATGTTTTGATCCGGCAAAAGTTAATTAGTCTAAAATTCTTAAAAGACGAGAAGTGAATGATTACTATGTCTGAAAGCAACTACACTGGTGTGCAAAAATTAAGGGCGAAGTCGAAACATTAGCATATCAGCTGAACGAAGAGGCAGAGCGGACAGAAAGACCAATCAGGAGATTAAGTAAAGTGATGTACGGTAGTGCATGCGCAGATATGCAGGTAGACGTAATGGGGGAGTGTCTGAGTAGTATAAAGCATGTTGTCTGTGTAAGATCAGTATTTCTGGCAAAGAGATTGCACGCCGTATAGCAGTTAAAATCACACCGAGTTGCTGCCTCAGCGAGAAATGGCGAATAATCAATCTGTTAGACGACATCTGGATGCTTTTACCCGAGGTCGAATCATTGGGAAGTTGGAGGAAGGCCGCAGTGTGACAAGTGTGGCTGCAGAGTTCGGAATTGCTCACAGCATCGTTTCACGACTTTGGAGACAATTTCAAACTACAGGAACAGCTATCCGGGGGTTTAGTAGTGGTCATCCACGAGGAACCACACCCGCAGATGACCGGTATATTGCCTTACAGGCCAGAAGAAACAGGCGGCAGACAGCGGGAGAAATCGCTAGACACACGACACAGGCGACTGGACGACCGATATCGCGTTTTACCGTGGCCAGAAGACTGCACGGTGGTGGTCTGTTTGCACGACGCCCTGTACGGTGTGTACCTGAAACGCCTGCCCATCGGAGAAGGCGTTCTCTGTGGTGCCGGGAACACCGGAATTGGAAAGACAATGAATGGGGACGAGTACTCTTTACAGATGAGAGCAGATTTAGTCTGAGTTGCGATTCTAGACACATACACATCTGGACAGAGCGGGGAACTCGCAATAAGCCCTTCAAGATCATCAAAAGGGACTGTTTTGGAGGTCGCGGATTTCTCTTTCGAGCAGACATAATGCTTGGTAGCCGGACCGACCTTCATATCTCCCAAGGAGGTTCGTCACCTGGGACTGCTATTGTAACGAGGTTCTTCTTCCTTACACGCGTCTTTTCACAAGGGCTATGGGTCCTCAGTTCCTCTTCATGGACGACAACGCTCCACCTCATCGCACAGTTACTGTCGAAGAGCTGTTGGAGAGTGAAGATATTGAACACATGGATTGGTCGGCAAGGTCTCTGGATCTAAATCCCGTCAAGCATGTACGGAACTTACTAGGGAGACCCGTGGCAGCACGTAACTTATCGCCAGTAACGATTCCGAAACTGCGATTGGTGCTACAAGAGGAACGAGCAGCAGTGTCTCAACAGCTCATTAACAACCACATATCCAGCATGCACAAATGATGTGAAACCTGCCTAGCAGTCAGGGGAGATCATATCCCCTATTAAAGACCGGATGTTTCTTGCTGGACACCCATCACAGGGATGTTTCGGCCTTCAGTCGCATTGCGCTCCATGCTACTTTTTCAATAAAGCTTCTTTTTATCCCTCTGATTTCTCTTTTAGTAAGTGTTGCTTACATTACTCATGTCCTTACGTATTGGGAATCTTACGGTATTAAATGTGTTGATTTGGAAAGCTTTTGTACAAAGTTATATTGAAAAAACCGTCTCGTCCTTAATTTTTGAACACCAGTGTAGAGTGTCAGACAAAAGTTTAAATAAATCTTTTATTTAAACAGAATTTAGAGCATAAATGAGTGCTCTTGTACAAACAAAATCAACCATAGTTCATGGTAATGCATCTAAACAGGACAGTCGAATTCAATTTAAAATGTGGAATAGAAGTCAAAAACTGCGCAACTTAAATATAACGAAGCTGTATCAGTAACTCTACCGACGTAGCAGTGATAACGCAAAGCCAAATACTTACAGATTATTAGAGCTGGCAGGAACTAACATAGCGTGCACGAGCAGGCCAGAAACAGGCTGTGCCTTACAATCCAAAAACCTCAGTTTAAAGCTAATTGATTTTCATTCTGGTGAGGAAACGGAAAGGAGAATTTATAAAAAAAATTAAATTATAAATAAGGGCTTAATTTAAATATTAAGAACCGGAAAATGTTAATAGTCATTTTAATTTTAAAATCGTACAAAATGTTAAATACAACTGTGATCATAGTCAAATACTAAATTTGTATTTTCCCCCTTGTTTGTTTGTTTTTCAGTTTTACGATACGATAAAAATTTACACGTAAAAATTAATAAAAGTCAGAGTTGGAACTGTCCCTCCAATTACACATTTTCTTGTAAAGCAAACTTGAAAATTATGAAAAAGTATAAGTTTTGAACAGAACGTTGTCTGATTGCTCATTCAAAGAACTTGAATGGAATCAAAGAACCGATTTAAGTTCTTTGTCTCAATGAACCAATGGAATTTTGGTTCAATGCGTGACATAGCGGGATCTCCTGAGGTATGTTTACTTAGCGTCCTGGCTTTCCAAGAACTCAGAACTACACCTGCCTCACATAGCCTCATAGACTTTTGTTTAGAACAGTCGTCTTCAAGTGTTCCTTGGAACTCCCGGATTTCATGTGTCAAATCCCAGGGTTCCGAGAGTGGAAATAAAAATTCGAAAAGAAAATTATAAAGCACTCACTCTAGTTGACTAGTGTTTATTAACTAAAATAGATAAACATAATTTTTTTTATCTTTGAAATGCTAGTATACCCCAGTCATTCAATATAATGCAAGGAAGGTGACACCTGGAGCTAGAGTTAATACTACTAAGGAGTTAATTTTATGCTAAAATATTTTAATAAAAAATACAGTACCTTCTTGAATTGTCTTTACATAAAATACCTATACCATACTGATTACGCTAAATATATTTTAAGATGTATTTTTATAATGGTTCATGGTGGGACAGTGCTCTCCTTAAAAGCCTTATAGTTATAAGAGTTCCATGAATCGACAAAGTTTGAAGACCACTGATTGAGAACTTCAAAAAAATTCAAGGTAAAGAGAAAAAAAACGGC
>KK117195.1:584707-595291 GCA_000611955.2 Stegodyphus mimosarum
CTTAAATGTGTTTTTTTGTTGAATTTATACTACTACAAGAATGAATTTAAGGGTCAGTAATTCAGTTGGAATTAGTCGAAATAGTAGTTTCGAAAAATACAAAAAATTATCAACCCAATCAAGAAAGTTAATTTTTTCCCATTTTTGTACATTTGGAAGTTAGCTATAGCTGTATACTATAATAAAATTAAGTCTACAGGAAACCTAATAATAGAACCAAAAATTTCGTACCTTATATCCGGAAGCTAGTTATACCCGGTTCTTTATTGTGAGATTTGACTGTTTATAAAAACCAACGGCAACGCACAACGGAGACCATAACACTATCTGTCGAAAAAACAGCGAGTATTTATTATTATTATTAATCATTAAAAATTTGAAATTTTTAGCAAAATAGGAATTTAAAATATAGGTTATTAAATTCTTTCTTGTTTTGCAATAGTAACGAAAAAATGAAATGAAATTCATATGGAATCATTAAAACGTTTAGAAGAAAACTGAGATTCCAATTCGAAACCCATTTTGAATAACGCTGTTTTAACGTTCTTCTAAAAGTAGTTTTTTTAAACGTAAAAGAAAAAAAAACAATACGACAAAATCTCTTAGTGAATGCTGTTATTTCAACATCAAAAACACTTTTGGCTACAATTCCTCGGGATGAAGTTATTTTTCAAAATGGCGTCCCACTTCACGCAACTGAAATTCTTTCTCAGGGGGGCAAATAATGATTCCCTTTTTTGTTTTTTTTTTCTTCTTTGCCTTCATTAGTAAAAACGAAATTAAAAACGACAGCTTCGCTCAAAACTAGTGACACTTAAACAATAATCACAGTTTGAAATTACTTTTTCAGCACTGATGGTGGTGATTAAGGGACGAGAGAAAAAAAAATCTATTTATGTTTTCGAGATAAAAATAAATGATCGCAGACAGTTACATTGAATTGAACAGCAATAAGCACGAGACTGATTTGCGGATAGGGGCTAGCACAAAGATTCAAAAGGAGCTGAAGGATATAGAACTGTGATAAAACGAGAATTCCATCGGCGAGTGAAATAAAATTTAAACTTCATTGGAGCATAATTACGAATATGTAATGAAATATCTGCCTATTTACTAGCATCTACCAAAGGCACACAAATTGACAAAGCATTTCGGATCTTAAAAGCACGCTTTTGTCGAATTCCTTTAATTTATATAAATGGAAGTTTCGTTAAGATTTTTCAGGACAACCGATAATCTTTCTTTCATCGACATTTCCATTCTAAGGCTGGTATCACACATCCATTTATTTTAGATGAACAACTCTTTCAAAGAGTTTTACTACCTGCTTTATCTACTGTCTACTGGAATAGGAACTACCTGTGGTGTGGAACGCGCCAAATACAATGCATTGCCAAAGACGCTGCCTGTGAGCCCTATGAAGTGTAATTATCTGGATAAGTGTGCCTGGACAACATCCACATTGCCAATGGTTAAACAGTGGGTGTCCACCGCACTTCACCATATTCGTATCCATATCTATCCTAGCTTTACCATGAAAGGAAAGAGGCACGGTTATTTTTTTTTTCTTTCGCAAAAAAAAAATTAAGTTATTCGATTTCAAAAACCAATCAGTTATCAGCATCGAATTTACCGTCATCAACCATCATTTGTATCCCCTCTACATGGTAATCCATCTGCGGTGGATGGTTGTTTCATATCGCGTGACAAAGAAAAAAAATGTTATGAGGAGTTGTTCTTTCGAAATGTTTTGAATGTGTGATATGACTTTAAGATAAAACTACTAGCATTTCGATCGGTAGCTACTTTGCGGATTTTTATCAAATAGTGATACCTTTTGCTTTAAGTTTCAAGTTTACAAACAGTTTGCTTTTTGTATCTTTGTTTATTTAAAAGGCTTTCAAAACTTGATTAAAAGTGTTGATAAAGAAATAAAAGGAAATTTCTGCATTAATGTTCACTAAAAGCTAAATTATTAATCGCCTAAAAATTGTAGAGAGTAGAACTGTTAAGTAGCAGAATTTGATACTAAATCTTCATAATTTTATCAAAATAACAGAAAGAAAAACTACAGAACTTTCTATCTATGTTTGTTGTTTCTAGAAATATTGAATCTTGCCAAGTATTAATATCATCTAAGCTCCACCATATTGAATACGGTCGAAATGTTTCTTCGAACAATGTATTAATTACCCTTTTAGGAATGATGTTACTCTGAGTGGATGGGAAATGAAAACATGAATCAGAAGTGGAAGAATTGTGAACATCATAATTCAATGTGTATTGAATTCGCAGTAACTTACCTTTCACTTACTTTAGTAATAACTTACTTTAGTACGCAGTAACTTACTTTAATTTAGCCCAAAATCAAACTGGAGATGAAACACATCAGTGTAAAATTTAAAGTTAGGCAAAAAGCTATAATATTCCTCAGTATTTTGACCATGCTAAATGCATAGGAACCTTGTGAACTAGGTAGCGACTTATGGCTGAGATTTACGACAGAGTCTCGAGAAGGCTTAAAATACCTTGCTCACTCAAATACACAGTCCAGTCACATTAATGTGACCACCACGTACTTTCCATGTCAAAGTTAAATAACAAATCACAGAAGGCAGGTGGCAGCACAGTGCAGTTGAGCGTATATAAAGGGTGTGTGAGGGCTTCGGAAAACATTTCAATCGTTGGCGTAATGCAGAAACGAAGCGATTTATCCGACTTCCAAAAGGGCATGATCATTGGCTTTCGGGCCAAGGGTGGAAGCATTTCCGAAACGGCTGAGTTTGTGAACTGTTCGCGTGCCGCCGTGGTAAAAGTGTACCGTGCATGGCAAAATGGGACTGTCCAAAATCAGCGACGTGGCAAATGTGGTGCACCACGGGCCATAGATGACAGAGGCGAACGACGGTTGCGGAGATGCGTTCGGGCAGATAGACGGGCTACCGTTGAGCAACTGACCACCAAAATGAACCAAGGGGCTACCAAAAGTGTCTCCCAAAGTACTATTCAGCGAACATTGCTGCGTCTGGGCCTCCGAAGCAGACGCCTGGTTCGTGCACCTATGCTGACTGCTGTTCATCGACGGCGAAGGCTAGAATTTGCACGCCAGTACAGCAGCTGGACGTCCACTGAGTGGCGACAGGTTGCGTTTTCGGATGAATCGCGTTTTATGCTCCATCGGACAGATGGACGTTGGCGTATAAGGCGTGAAACCTCTGAAAGGAACCACCCTGCAACCATTGCCGGAACGGTCCAAGCTGGAGGCGGGAGCATTATGGTCTGGGGAATGTTTTCCTGGCATTCTCTAGGTTCACTGATCATTGTGGAAGGCACAATGGATCAATACAAGTACGCATCTGTCCTTGCGGACCATGTTCACCCCTACATGCGCATTGTTTTTCCTCAGGATGATGGCATCTTCCAGCAGGACAATGCGAGGTGCCATACAGCTGCCAGTGTACGTGCGTGGTTCGAAGAGCACCAGGATGAGTTTACCGTCCTCCCCTGGCCAGCAAACTCACCTGACTTAAACCCAATCGAGCATCTGTGGGACCATCTCGATCGAGTTGTTCGCGCCATGGATCCTCAACCGCGTAATCTAGCGCAGCTGGCCAGGGCATTAGAGTCGGCATGGCTCAACATCCCAGAGAACACCTTCAGGGACCTATGTGACTCTCTTCCTGCACGTCTCGCAGCAGTCCGCTCTGCGAAAGGTGGTTATTCTGGCTTTTGACAGATGGTCACATTAATGTGACTGGACTGTGTAATAACAGATGGCTTGTTCTTGGGTTTACAGGAAAGCTTCCACTCGGGCTTTTAACTGAAGATAAGAAACTAAGGAATTAATCTAATACTAAACTAAACAGACTTAACCTAAGCTAGACATAAATACTTAATGCTGTTGGCCCTTAATTTAACTCAGCCGGCGATTATCAACAGGCACGTACAATACGGCTGAGCGCAATAGATTTAAGAACAAAGTAGCCAGACGGCAAACACATGCCACTAAGGACTCCTGAGCACTCTCTTTCAAACTAAGTTGAACCTTCCTTAAATACTCCTTCTAACTCATATGCATAAAACTAAATAAAAACTCATAGGGAATAGTAGATGGGAAACGAGAATAGACAGTAAAAAATGTTTAAACTTAAAATAACTGTTAGAAACCTTTACATCGCAACCTTAGCTTATAATCGATATTGAATAAAATTTCGAAATATCCATAAACATCATAATTGAATGTGTTGAATGCGCAGTAACTAATTATCCCGAAAGGGGTATTAATCTAATGGAATTTTGCATCGCCCACTATAAACGGTGAATCCTTTTTCCAACTGTTACCACCAAATATTATCGGCCTGCATTATTTTTAAAGATATTGAGATACTGAATCTACCTATATGTATGTATATTCCTCGCATTGTGAAAAAGGAGATGGCACCTACAGCCGTTAAATTTTTAATAACGTAGTCCTCCAACCGAGCATGTTCACCTGGAACTAAGAATTTAAATTTTTTTAATTTTATGCTTCAAATTTTGTAAAACTTTAATAAATTTTTTATTAACAAACTCAACGATCTGAAAGGGAGCAACACTGTAAAAAATTAAACGTTTTTTTTCTCCAGCGAGAATCTGCCTATCGAAAATTTTAAAGATATGCTGTTTTTAAATATTTTGTAATTTTTTTGTTGAATAAAATTTTATGTGGCATAACTGCGAAGAAGATGCTATTTAATAAATTTAAGACAAACGATAAAAATAAAAACATAAAAAAAATTTTTTAAATTGAGAAAATATTGGCATAATGAACTAAAACAAATACTGACAAAAACAGAAAATAGTTATGCCAGCACTTCACAATGCATCATTAATTCTAAAAATAAGCTGCTATGTTGCTTTGAAATTTTTCTTTTGAATTATATAAGGCGTAAGTGCGAAGAAATGAAGCTTACTAATACAGTTAAGAAGAAAACGCGTTAGCAGGAGTGAGTGCAACAGCAGACTGGTGGACCACGAGTTTAGCGAGAGCTTAAAAAACCTTAAAAAATCCTTTTTGACAATTGATAAAGTCTGAACCACTTTAGATTTTTTTAAATTTTTATTTTAGTTTAATCCAAAACCAAACTAGGGAACAAAAATTTGTTTCAAATTTAAAATTAGGCAAAAAAGCAGCTTTAGCTTGGAATCGATAATGATTAAAAGTCTATCGATTTTTAAATTCTATCGATATCAGGAGCAAAAGCATTAAACCTGTGTCTTATCGTCAATAAAATCAATACAGTTTTACTCAAACTACACTGGTTATCATAAATTAAAGAAAAATCACAAAAATAGCGATAACTCCCTCAAAAATAAGCCAAACCGTGTAAAATTTGAATATGTTGCAAAGTAAAAGTAGCTGAGTAAAACTGCAATATGCAAATTTGTAGCGCTGCACTCGGAATACGTCATCTATCAGGAGCATAAAAGTCCATTTTGAGAGCAAGCCCACATATTTCAGATAGATCAGAAATCTGATCAGAAAGATCAGAAAGATTTAGAGATCAGAAATCTGATTAGCCAATTCAATGACCTCCAGGTATCATTTGCCTGCAGAACTACGATGGAGAGCCATTGGGAGACTAGAGGCAGGACAAAGTTAAGCACAAGTGGTCAGATGGCTAAATGTGAGTCCTTTTGTGGTGCATAGACTTTGGAGGCAATTTCAAGCCACATATTCGGCATCTAGGAGGTTCAGCCAAGGACGGCCAACTGCTACGACGAGCGTCGATGACTGATATTTGACATTATGTGCACGCAGGAATAGAACCACTACTCCGACTCTTCTTAGATCCTCCCTTGCTGCAGACAGTGGAAGGTTATTGTCAACGTCAACTGTGCGTAGAAAGCTTCACGAAGGTAGTCTGTATGCGAGGCCACAAGTTTGGGTACCGCTCACGTCACGCCATAGGAGGGATAGTTTGCAGTGGGCATGACAACATGTCTACTGGAAGCTTGATGAATGGAGGGCTCTTACGGATGAGTCCAGGTTTAGCCTAGAAAGCGATAGTAGGCGTTATTTGATATGGGGAGAACCTGCAACTCGTTATCATCCGTCAAACATCCGTGAAAGAGATGCATACGGAAGAGGCAGTATCTGTGTTTGGGGGGGCATCTCTTTGGGGGACGCACAGACATCCATGTCTTTCCAAAGGGAACCGTGAATGCTCAGGTCTATAGAGACGACATCCTTGATTCTTATGTGCGCCCATATGCCGGGGCAATAGGTGATGCTTTCCCATTACAAGACGACAACGCAAGACCAAACAGCGCTCGAATCGTAGATCATTACCTTCAACAGGAAACAATTATGCACATGGAGTGGCCAGCTCGATCCCCGAACGAATCCTATCTAGCACGTTTGGGATGCTTTAAGGAGACGTCTAGCTGCTCTCAATCCGCCCCCTCAGACCCTTGATGCGCTTGCAACTGCTTTGCAAGAGCAAAGGCTCTCGCTTCCTCTGGAACTGATAGACCGCATAATTGCAAGCATCACACATCGCTGTATGTGCTGTATTACTTCCAGAGGCGATCATATTCCATATTGAATGTACGTTTTCCTATAGCAAATTGACACCTTCGATTTGCTCATTTTATACATGTGCTAATTTATATACTACCATAATTGTGTGGTAATTTCTTTTCATGTTATTTGATACCTTACCATGTGTTGTATATTGTGGATAAGTTTCGTAAAATTCTACACGTAACTTTTTCAGTAATAGTGATTTTTGTGATTTTTCCTTAATTTATGATAACCAGTGTAATTAAGGCAATCTAGGTTGCCTTTCTTGCTAATTTTAAGTTAGTTCAAGTATTTTGCAGGTACTTTTATGTTAATATTTTGCAGCTTTTCTCAGATAAGTCTGAGTAACGTGCAAGTATTTTTTATTCACAACGTTAAATTTGTATTCCAAGCTATTTAGAATTTTCAAGCATCAAACAGCTAATGAAATTTCCTTTCTTTCCCTCTTTTGATTTTAATTCTGAATGACAAGAAAAAAATTGTACAACATTCCTGAAACCTTCATTTATCATATTAATTTCGACATCTTTGGTAAAAAAGACTAAAGGAACATGTCACTGTTTATTCCCTTTATTATTGGAGTTTACAGAAGCTGTCTGTTTTATTCCAATATTTTATTTTTTATAAATTAATGCACTGTTTAACTTTTTTTTTACTAATTCCTCGCTGTAAGTAGAAGTCCAGCGTACCAGAAATGTTTTCGTTTGTAAATACCTTTTTCTTTTATCTCTTAGTTTTTATTTCTATTGATGATAAATGCTCTTTTAAAGATGAATTGGATGGAAAGTCTTTTCAAGGAGAAGGGAATGAATTCTTCATTCTAATCTATAACATGTTTTTTTAAGTGTGTGCGCAAAGTGTTTTTAGACATCAAGGTTAAATAATAAATATTGTAAATTTATGTAAACATGTATGCATCTATTTCAAGAAATAAAACAAATCTGATGCGGACATCGTATGACTTCCTTGTACCTACTATTAAATCATACACATTTTTCCTTGCATTTCATTTAAAGCTATTTCCTCGAATTTCATTAGCGATTCATTTCTCATTCAATCAGTTCAGTTCTCACTTCCCGGTAAGGAAAAAATATACTAAAACTCAAAACAGTGAAAATTGTAAAATACAGAAAAACCTAAAACTGAAATTCAGTTAAAAGCAGTTAAAAAACAGTTTTTGCAATAAAAATTAGAGCTAAAAAGCTAACGGGCAGAAAGATAAAATTTTCGGTGAAACTTTGCTTCTACTGGACAAAAAAGCACTGAAGTTGGTGCACCAACTGACTTAATTCACTATACTACACTTGCGCTCAAAAAATTAGCAACAAATGCAAAACATGATATGAAACAAAACCTATTTAATGGATATGTGGGAAATTGAGCCAAGAGCTTGGTGGAGCACTGCTAGATCTCATAGTAAACAATAAAACAAAGACATGCACAAACACATATAGTACGAGCATCACATCGCCAACGACCAAACGGCTCGGAAGAATTTGCAATGGAAACATCAGGCTAGAAACTGGTATGATACCCTCTAGCTGAAATGCACACTTGGCTAAGCAAACTGGCAATAGTGTCGTTCATTGGGCAGTAGCGCCCAATCCTTTAATAATCCTTTAGTAAGTCGGAGTTTGTGGAAGATGCCTGGCGGCACTTCTGCGGCCAGCTATCTGTCGTCCCAACATTCTTCAGATACTGTTTTATGGTATTCAGGTCTGCTGATCTAGCATCCACAGCAGATGTGGAATGGTTTCACTCTTCAGATAACTCCGCACCAATCGAGTTCAATGCAAGCGGGAGTTATCGTCCATAAATATGCATCTGTATCCATTGCCGAGACAAAAGGACGCAAAAGAGGGGGTAGTATTTCGTCGTCATATCGAACGGTATGACAGAACCACTAGGAATCACTTAGAGACCGGCGAGACCGTTCGTTGCTATTCCAGCCCATACATGTAAGCCTCTTCCTCTGTAACGATCCCTTTCTACGTTGTTTGGCTCCCGATAGCATATCGCTGGCTTTCGATATATCAATACTCTTGGGGTATCGTTCTGGATATAAATCGAGACTCATCCGAAAAGAGTACGTGAAGCCACTGCTCTGGTGTCCAACTGCGATGCTCGCAGACCCTGTTCAACCGCGTGCTTATATTCGATGGAAACAAAGAAAACAAACCACAGGTCGTCGGGCGTACATTACAGCTTCATTCAGTCGACGCGACGCAGTTTGGCGGAATATGGGCCATCCTGCAGCAGCAGATAGATGCGACACCAATTGTCGTGCTGTTAGTGATCTATGGCGTCTTACACATAGCAACAGGAAGCGATCGTCTTCCGTTGAGGTAATCTTCTGGCGTCCAGACTCAGATCCAGACAAGAGCTTTGATCTATTTGGTAACAACCCCACAGCCTATTGATGACACTACGATGCACATCCAATTATCTCTCAACAGAGGATTGTCTTGCACCAGCTTCCAACATCCCGACAGTCTTCCAACGCCTTTCGTTCTTCGACTCATTCTTTCCCCTTTGGCTATCTCCGATTACATGAAACTATCGCTGCTTGCAAATTGACGCATAGATCCGTTGCAGCGTTGCGGTGTGATTGCGGGATTGCGTTTTATGCTAATTTGGTTTGCCCATTTGCAGTCGGCAATGCAATTCTACCTCATATGCAAATTGTATGTTTTAATTATCCTTTTTACATTCGCGCGTTTTTAGCATTTTTTGCTTATTTTTTTAACACGAGTGTACTAAGAATTTCAAATGCAAACAAACAGCCGCCACGTTAAGCCTAGCCACAACTTCTAAATTTTTGGTAATTCCCGGGTAAGAGGATGGATATATATATATATATATATATATGCGGCCGATTGCAAAGAAATGGAAGATGCACAAACAGTTATTACAGCAGTCTCATATTCAAAATTTCAACGTTCTATCGCTGATCGGTTTACAGTTATGTCAAATATGTAGGTACGTACAGACTTCATGAAAAAAACCTCTTCTGAATCGTTTTAAATCCAATCCGTTTTGGAAAAAAGTACACCTGTCTGTATTTACAGATGTTACGCAAAAAAAAAATAATGAAATGGATTCGAGAGCGGTCAAAATATGCATTTTCGTTGAAATATGATACCCGAAATTTTTCGCAACTGCAATACTTCCTTTACTTCGTACAAGGCAATAAATAGGGCAAACAGATCAAAATGTTTTAATTTATTAATTGTGCGTCAAATGTGTTACAAAAAAATGCAAATAATTCAGCAAAATTAGAAAATGCTTATTTATTTCTCGCATATGACGTTCCTAAGAAATAATAGGATGAAAAGATAATTAATATTTTTGATGAAGAAGACTTATAAAATACTTAATGACCTCTAAAAGAAGAAAACAATTTATCATATAGCTAATGAGAATGAAAGATTAAATAATTCTCATTACAAAATTCACTTAAAAATTTATATCTCAAATAATAAAATCATCTGCGCCTAAATAAAGAAATCGAATTATTAAATTGCGTTTTCAAAAGTATATAAGCTTTATAGTTATACATATATCAAGGGCAATGCATGGTTTTATTATTCATGATATAAAATTTAGATAAATTTTGTGAACATATTAGTTTAACTTTTTTCTTTAATAAGCTACACTGGTGAAATAAATTAAGAGAATTTGCGTATTTCATCTAATGGCATGAAAAGAACTGAGCTGAAGGAAAAACCACTGCTTCTAGATAAAAATGCAATTGTACGGCAAATACGTAAGCATACACGTGCGAGCAGGCGAAGCCAGCAGAAAAACTGGCTTTATAAGTGCGTGGAGGGTAAGACGAATTCCGTTTGCTAGCACACCTCGGCGAATTTCTTGGTGTTATCTTGCAGCAATCGGTTAAATTCATATCGAACAGTAAAAATGAGTAACCACCAACATTTAGATGATGGAATGAGGTGGCGAATTGCGGGGAGGCTAGAGGCAGGTCAATCGCAAGTCCAGATATGCAGAGACTTTAATTT
>KK117195.1:595524-623654 GCA_000611955.2 Stegodyphus mimosarum
TGCAACCTATGGAAACTGTTCCAGGATACTGGATCTATCGAGAGAAAGCCTGGGCAAGGTCGTTTAAGAGACACGACGGCCAGAGGAGATCGCTATTGGTCCATTTCAGCGAGACGTAACAGAGAGACTACAGCTTCTCAGCTCTCTCGGGAACTGTATGCAGCCACAGGAACCCGTGTAACAAGGGTGACTGTTTCCAAAAGATTGCATGAGAGAGGGTTGTTTGCCAGAAGACTGGATGTTTGCGTCCCGCTCACGTCTACGGACAGGAGAGTCTGATTAGCATGGTACAAGCAGCATAGTGATTGCAGTACGGAGCAATGGGCGACCGTTCTGTTCAACGATAAGTCCCGTTTCAGCCTAAACACCGGTTCTCGCCCTACTTTCATATGGAGAGAGCCAGGGATCCGCTACCTACCCTCCAATGTCCTCGAAATAAACAATTATAGCGATGGCGGTGTAATGGTCTGGGCAGGCATCATGATAGATGGCCGCACACCTCTCCACGTCTTTGACAGAGGCTCTGAGATATAGGAATGAGGTCTTGGAGCCCTATGTTCGCCTTTTCCGGGGTGCAATGGGCCCCGAGTTCATCTCACCGGACGATAACGTGAGGCCACATACAGCTCTTCTGTTCGACGAATTTCTCGAGAAGGACTTCGCCGGATGGATTGGCCAGCCAGGTGTCCAGACCTCAACCCGATAAAGCATGTCTGTCAAGTTCTGGGGAGGGCAACTGCAACTCGCAACCCCCCTCCGAGAACCATCCAGGTACTGAAAACTGTATTGCTGAATGAGTGTAATCAATTGCCACGGGGACTGATAAACTGCCTTTTTTCCAGTTTGACATCACGCTGCGAGGCCTGTATGGCTGTAAGAGGGGACCATATACCCTATTAACCCATTTCTTTTGTGTCTTCTGCAACCGCTGTTTCAGACCTTCAGACTCCCATGAGTGTTACACACGAACGTGAGTGTCTATTATAACTGTTGAATGTTTATTTTGTATGTATTATATCAACCTATGTTCACACCACATTTTATTAAAATCCGTCCAGTAGTTCTCGAGATCGTAGAATAAATATGAAAATTCTCTTAATTTATTTCACCAGTATATATGATAAATTACTTTTATCCTCTCAGTCTATTTTCAGAACTATTTAGTTTATTTAAATACGGCAAAGCATTGGAGGGCTATCTTTCTGAAAGGGAGGGATGCCTTCGTGCAGGACTTTCTAAGAAAAATCGGGTCGTATAAACTTTACACATGAGGAAAACCGCGAAAATGTCCATGCAGCCGGACCGTTCGGGGTACCGAACTGTGATTGTTTAGCTACTTTTACCCCTCGGTTACAGGTCAGCTTAGTCCATTTTAAGAGCTTTAAATGAAAATTTACTTCTTAAAAACGCTTAAATTTTTCTGTATTTCCGCTTAATTTAATCAGCAAATTTGAGTTTCTACTATTCAATCTAAAAAAATGGCATTCATTTTGTGAATACTAGTTACTGCCTTTTTAATGTTCCAAAAGAGATCTATTATAGCTATTGAAATTGCTATTAAACTCACGTATCATAAATTAACCCGCGTGCTTCAAGATTCTAATTTCCATGTTACTGTTACAAAAATGCTTTTGCATGCTATTTATAGAAGAGAGAGCTACGTTTTCGTTTACAAATTACAGGCTTCGGCACCGACCTGTGCCAAGTCTAGTGCCAAATAAAAAAAAAGTATGGTAAAAATGTAGTGTATAGTAAAACGTACATAGTACATCGTCATGTAAGTCCAAAGTAGCAATAACAACAGCCTGTCATACCATGTTGACAAAGCCCTTGTATGGCCATATATTGATTGATATTGTTTCAGTAAATGCTGGGCCCGAGGATAGGATGAGAGGGAATTCCCGGAGGCATATTGGTCTGTTCGACTGCCCACCAGATGATCTAGGTGCTGGAGGATGAGAGGGAATTCCCGGAGGCATATTGGTCTGTTCGACTGCCCACCAGATGATCTAGGTGGTGGATCTGGGCGTCTCGTGCGAGGCTCTCGTGTGACCACACCAAGTGGCCAACTCTAGATAAGGGTGGACGTGGTGCTGTACTGATTAACCGAATGGCAAAGGAACAGTGCCCTTGTCCTCCGTCGCTTATCGCTTACTATGCAACTGAAATTGAATGATACGTATCTGAGGCTGTATTTTCACAAATAACATCTTTTTCTTAAGGGTCTGACAGGCGCCACTTCTCTGACCTCATAAAGTTCGGTAAGTCATATTAATGCTATGTAACTGCTCATTATTCGATCTCTTTTTCCATGTTCCTTTGTTTTTTCAAAATTATAATATATACACATTCGTACTTTAATTGCAATTAAAAGTATCTGAAGTGGTTATGATGCAGGCTTGGCCAATTCTAATTATTTAGTGGACAGTTAACGAGACTCAATTTTTATCAAGATATCTATTAAATTAATTTGAAATATAGGAGTAATCAAATATTTTGATCTCCTTATTCCAACATAATTCTTCAGTCAATGAGATATATTTTTTTCTCTTTAGGGATCATTAAGTTTTTTGTAAATTTGTTGCGATGTTACTATTGACAAATGATATTATATTTTCTAATAAAAACGTGGAATTAATTTTAAATAAACATATTTTATTCCCCAGACGAAAGACGTAAAAACATATATCCGAAACAGCGTATGAGTTTTAACCAAAAACAGTTAAAAACAGTGACTGTCTGCGGGGGATGGGGCCACTTAACGTTCAAAAAACGTGACCGTTATTCCTTATGCAAGCAGCTGTCTTTTACTTTAAAAGCTTAACTATATAAGGCCAGCCGCCTAAAGCAGGTATTATATATAACGAAAATATATCTAATGAAAATAATGAATCCAGTTAATATGATTTCACGGGACAAGCTAGTAATTAATAATAATCGAAATGAATCTGGGTTTATTGCTTTTAAATCGCACAGTTTGTTAATTAAAACCAGCATAAATTTAAAAGAAAAATTAATTGTCTTACGCCTTCTCATATGATAACAAATTGGCGGGTGAAAAATAAAAATATTTTATACCAGGCACTGGCAACATATTGCTTTTTAAATCCTTATCATGTAAGTAGATAAACATATACTTCTCCTTCGTTATTTGACCCCTGAAGTTAAAAAAGAAGGTTCTACTCAAACATTCGAAACAAGTAAAGACAATTTATGCAACTTTACGCTCATTCTTATCGCTTTAGTATCTCCAATATTTTGACTTCGGTGTGTTATTTTACTTAGCATTTTAAAATTTGCCAAATGTAAACAAACTGGTAGGTAGAAGATAAAATTATTTTATTTTCGGTAGTGGCAGCAGATTGCTTTTAAATGGACAGGACTATTGATTAAGCCTTTACTACTGGCGCGAATTGACACAGAAAATTTTCCGTTACATATATTATTAAATTTCTGGGCAAATAAATTAAGTTTGTTTTATAATTAATTTTAAGTCAAATGCAACTATGATGTAACATTAATATTTTAATAAATCTTTAACAAATGCATAGGTGACAGTACTTTGGAGCAATATAAATTGGTAGCATGCAAGGGTTAACAAGGAAAAAACAATGGAACATTTCATAAAATAAAAAAACAAAACCTTAATTCTGTACATAACCAGTTACAGTTAAAATACTACACCACGAAGACATGCCAAGAAGCCGGGAGAAATACCTTATATACTCCCCCTTTTAAAGGGCGACTGGGGATTAGGGGACCCAATCACCAAATCCTGGTGGTGGAGAATCATCATCCACCACCCTGGGCGCCACTGGAGAGACATTAGGTATTTTTTGAAAGAAGGAGAGTTAAAAAAATTAGCAATGCCCTTGCCGGGACTCGAAGCATGGACCTCTCGAAGACGCGCCGAGCGTGCTGACCACTACACCACAAAGGCATGCTACGACGGTGGAAGAAATACCTTATAGTAAAGAAATATCTTATACCAAACTCTTCTTTCGTTCAGTTATGACAATGGAACATTTTTCTTATTCTGAATCAATTGTAGGGAAGATTATGCATTGGAGATGAATATTATATATATAACGTATTACATAACTAGTTTATTTATGTCGTTTTGAACAACGTTTCGAGTTTTTTATTACAATTTTAGACCTAAAAAATGGAAAAATAAACAAAAACAAAATTATATATTTCAATTAATAATAGGAAAAATACAACTGAAGCATGAAAAGAAATAGTACTTACATTTTCGTCGTATTCCAGACACAAGCTTTTACCACGTGATGTATTCCGTTTACAATAACTTTGCGTTCGATGCAGTCTGTTCTTCAGAATGCCTTGAGTACAAAACGCTTCGTCCAATTTTCGAAAGTCTATGAATAAAGCAAAGACCTGCATGCGCCACTCAGCAACGACAATATGCAGTTTGGAAGGACAAAAATTCAAGGACAAAGCAGAGACAAACGACGCCTGATAAATCTCTAATGGTGTAACATAATACACCAGCGCTAGAAATTGCGCTTTAAATTTAAAAAATAAATATATTACATTTTGCCAAATGGCAACACACTGGATCAGGTAACATAGAAGAGATTTGTCTCCAGCAATGACAGCCCTTTGCTTTTAAATGGATGAGTTTGTTAATTAAAAAGTCATTAAATTCGCACAAAATATGAAATAAATAAAAGAATGAAATTCAAAATTCGGGCTTCGAGATTCGCATTGTTCAAGTGAACCACTATGAGTGTTCAAAACTTGGTAGCAGCCGTTTTTCTGAGGAAAGTATGAAGAGTGCGAAGAAAGGCGTAAGGTTCTATTATTTTCCATTAACGAGTTCTGTTATTTTTCATTAACTAATCCTATTATTTTTCATTAACTAGTATCATTTGTATCATTTTCATTAACTAGTTTTATGTTTTTTACTGTCACTTGTCCTTTCTGCTTCCTTGCGAGAATGCAAATTAGTCTGAGTATTTGAACTGAGACTGTTAGATTCTAACTCAGAGCATGTTCTGCCTCTCGAGGTTACGTTACTAGGTTAGCTAGCTCAGATACGATTGCAGTGTTCGGCCCTGAATTATAGTTGACGATATTTAAATTATAACGCTGGTGTTAAATTTGAGTCAATTACGCGTTAAATCGTTTCTGTATCCGTTGGCTACTGGATTTAGTTTTAAATCTTGAGTTTAAGCTACATCGCACACAAGTGATGCTTGATTTGTAAGTATCGTGCATTTATGCTCCTGTTCTGATTTAATAAGAAGGTTTTTAAACCTTCGTAAGACTTTATAAATCTGTTCAAGACGAAGCGATAAGTCGATTCCGAGTCTGTTAGAAGTTTGATACGAGTTCATGTTCCCAAAGAAAGTCAAACGTTATAATATATATAGATATATAAATATGAATTCTTCATTATTTAATAGAGATTAAGTTTTATGTTCACGCCTTATTCGATATAAAGGCTAGCGAAACCGGCTTCTATATTGCTAGGCCCATTTTTGAATCCTGGTGTACACAACTATGTTTGCAAATGCACAGTATCTACCGACTATAAGTGAGGCCACTTACAATTCCACCTAACTATTCTGGTGACATGAACGTACGGCAGTCGGCTAACAACGGCTTTGGGCCCGGGTTTGAATCACATAGAAGGAATGTATGTTTAAGAGAGTATAGTTTCGTTGTGGCATGAAAGTGCTTAAAACACTCTCGAGCTAAAAGTTCTCTGGAAAGGCTGGTGACAAAGAGAGATACGTGAAAATTTTCCGTATCCGTCTGGAATTCTTCTTCAAAATTGGAACTTGTAAAATTCGTTCTGTCTCTTGTAAAGAGACAAGGCGTAAGCCAACGATAGAAGCAAAATTCGTCTCTTAGATGAAATAAAACTCTTTAAAAGTGGTCTGACGTTATTGTCATACAAGTGAGACAAATCCCCCTCCAAGTCCATCCTCTCAAAAGTTCTCTTCAAAGATTTGAGGTTAAAGAAAGGTGGCACGAGACCTTTGGGTAGGTAGGTAGGTGACGGAGGACGGGGATGTTTGGTGTCTAAGAGGTAAACAGACATGCATCCCATGCCCTCCTCTATCTAGAGCAACAGCTCCTTGGAGCCCCACGAAGCTGTACTGGGAGCTTATTGAGGTTGTCAACGGGAAATGCATGGGCATACAAGGGCATTAGTAGGAATGTATTGCAGACTTGAAGAGGCAAGCTGTGGTGTTACAGGTGGTAAGTAGTTAAAGCTAAAAATACATACCCCTAAATACACATAAGCACATAATACACAAAACACAAAGCCTAAAATACATAAACACACAGCACATAAAAAAGTAAACATAATCACATAAAACACAAAAAGACATACATGTTAATACTCATGAATACAGAAGAGAATGCACAGGTACATAGGGATGCGAAAGGTACTACATGAGAATATAGCTTAAATGATATGAGTGCGTGTTAACATATGAGATCATATAGATTAGAAATGAAAGTATGAGTATAAATGTGTAAAGGTTATGGATGCTAATTTTTCACGTGATGGCATGCTAATTTCTCAGTTGGAGCACATGAAGTCACAAGAAGGCTGGAAGGCAAAGTTAGTTGGGGCCAATTCTGCAGTATATAAACACAGGTACACCTTAAATGATGAGTTCTTGAATACTCATGTGTGCAGCTGATTTCGGTTAGGTGCTTATTCAGTTGCTGTTGAAAGAGACTGATTTCGGTAACACTTCTTAATGTGGCATTAGGCACTAAAATAGCTCTCAGTGAAGCACTGTTTACGATAGCATTGATAACGGTTACATTAATTACTGTGGCACTTACTAAGAGACACTCAGATCATTCACTGGCTAAACACTTCGCTAGATCATACTTGTTCACATACAATTGCAGAGATGACATATATCTTGGAGGGTGTAATGCTCAGTTGTGAGACCCTTGGATTCCGTCCCTTGGAGTACTCTCGAAATCGAAATCGAAAAAGTAGCTGAGCAACGAAGAACTGTCATTTATAAGATGTCCAAGACTTTGTCGAAAGAGCCGCGCTCTTTCTTATTCACGATTAATTCGTAGACGTGATTAAAATTCTGTTCAGTTTAGGAGGATAAGAAGCAACAACACAAAGAACGCACTTGATAAGGAGTATGCGACTTTGGTAATCCTAGTAGTATGATCGTTTCATTTTATATAAATTACCCGAAAGATAAATTATAGGTAATAATTTGCATACATTTAAGTGCATAGGAATATAATGCAAATCTTCCGTTGCATTTATTATTCTTCATTTTTCATTTCAAATCTGCCTTAGAAGTTTCCTTCAGTTACTCACAGGAACGATTTTCAACATAAGTTAAAAGATTTCTTCAGCTTTAACGTTAATATCTCTTACTGTTTCAAAAAAGAAAAGTCTGAGTCTAGACGTAATAAATTATCATCAACTCTATTCTGAAAGCTTTTGAGAACGCACGTTTGACACAATTAATAACTAAAATAAATGCAACTGCTTAATTTATAATTATATTTTGCAACTTTAAATTTATTTATTTCCTAGATTAACGAAGCTGATTTTACTTGCAACTGTAATTAATTTAAATCAATTGAATAAAATATTTTCTTTTCCTCCAAAGATTATTGAATTTCTGTTGGGTTATAAATAGCGTACTGACCTCCGTATATTTATGACGCATATTTATTTTTTCCATTAAATTTCCACAAAGAGCTTCTAGAAAATAATTTTTCCCTGAAGCAGCTATAAAGTGTTTAAGAATATTTTAGGTGATTGCTTTTGGTTTATAGACATGGTGGACGAAATGAAGGTTCTATAGTCTACTTCATACAACATAAAACAAAAGCTAATTATGTTGGAACTTTTCTCCCAACAGGCAATTTTTTTTCAAATAGACCAACTGTTAATTTTGTCAAGGTATAAATACAAATTCTTTGCCTTGGTTCTCTTTCATAGATACTTACTACATTTTTAATTCATCGCTGTTTCTATATTTTTAAGATTTAGATGCCAGTTTAATTATTTTTAAGAAGAAAGACCTTGTAGAGCCATTAAGTTATTTTGAAGCCGACATGAAAAATTAGCAACGTCCTCGCCGAGACTCGAACCTTTACCTCTCGAATACGCTCCAACTGTGCTACCATTACACCACGAAGGCATTCTGGAAGGAGGGAGAAAATACCTCATGTACTCCCCCCTTTAAAGAGCGACTGGGCATTAGGGGACCCAATCTACAAATTCTAGTGGTGACGAATTATTTTCCACCCCCTTTAAGTTGGGGCGCCACTGTAGAGTCATTAGGCTATTTTGAAGCAGAAGACATAAAAAAAAGCAATGCCTTCGCCGGGGCTCCAGCTTGGACCTCTCGAATACGAGCCGAGTGTGCCACCGTTACACCACGAAGCCATGTTGGAAGGGAGAAAATACGCACTTTATAAGCTCATGATAATATTTGGAGCTCTTTTAAAAAGCAAGAGAGTACAGTTTTGTTTATATCAATTCATTTCTATACTGCAGGCTTATTAACGTAAAAGAAAGCTTTATAAAGTTGGAATTATTATTTTCCATAGGAAATAAAAAGAAATACCTGAATAACATTGTTACAGCAAGAAACCCGACGGTATCTGAAATGAAATTTAATTATGAAATGATAATATAGTGTAAGTCAAAAATAAATATGCTATTAAAATTATTTTAACAAACAACATAATTTGCACATATTAAATTGCGATACGCCAAATTAAACTATCCAAATTTCTTGTCACACATTACAGATGACTTGCGTGAGATCCTTTCGTCATGCGACATGCAACAAGTTTGTAATCCATTTCACCTCACGGGGTTTAAAGCACATCACATATGATTGGCGTTATGGCATGGATAATGCGAATTTTGAATTCATTAAAACCGAATGGCAATGGTAGCGCAAATACAATATCTTTGCAATATCCCTTTGCCCACACAAACACGCAAAATAATGCTCACAATCTGAAATGATTCAGATTTTAACCAAAGGGTTTCTCATACTCTAACAGAGCTCGCAGTTTACCAATCTGCTCTTAAACTCACTTCTGCTAACACAAAAATCCTTTTCGTCTTTTTAACTTCATTTATTAAACGTCACTTTTCTTTTTCACATTATGTTACATAAAATTCAACAATGAAATCCAAAGTTCTCAAAAACAGAATATCATTCGAATTACCTAGAAAGTATTAAATGTTGCCATATGTTTTATATCGACGGTATTTTTACTTTAAAAGCATCTTAATGAAGATTATTTCTTTGAAAAATAGTAGATGGCATAACTTTTGATGGCAACATCCTTTTATATGAAAAGTGATACAGACGCAAAACTGAGAACCGAGACTAATAGTACCTCTGGTGGTAATAATAGTAATAATAACAATGATAATAATAATAATAATAATAAGGGACAAGAAATCAGATTCAGCGAATTCAGACACAAAGCAGAAAAACATTGTCGTTTGCTCGTTTAGTTTGCTGTCTGGATGTGTCGTAATAAAGGGATCTCATGTACATTTCTATGTATTATAGATGAATAATATATGTGAGTTGCATTATTTTATTTGATGGTTTGTAACAGAATGATTCCTTTCGCCTCTCTGTACATTCATCATAGAATTCGCTATAGAAATGTAAGAATCAGAGCCCAACCCATTTTACAACGCTGACGGCTGCTTTTAAAAAACTGTTGTAGCAAAGACAAATGCTTACCTTTCTCCTGGCAGCTAGATGGATTCTAAGGAAGTTTAGAAAGTTCGCATAGGAATCATCACTAATTTCCTTCCGGGATGTTTTATAAAGAATTAACCTATTCATTTACGTGGGCTGTCTTGGTGTTAGTGAATAACACGATCAAGCTAGTAATTGAGTAATGTCTGGTTCGAATTTTAACAAAGTCATTGCAGATTAGTTTCTCACTTGAAAAATTCTATTATTGTCCGCAGTAGGACCAGAATTAAAAAGTTGTAGTTCATATTCCTCACTACTTAAGTGTAGTCGATTCCGCAGTTGTTCTTTAACGGTGGAAAATGAAACGATTTGTCTCATCTCCCTCTGCGTACTCTGATCAACCACTTACTCATGGTGTAAGGGGTTCTAAAGTTCATGTAGCAAGTGGAAAATCTATGTTCCTTATTCCGATGAAGAGACAATTGATTATTTATGTTTCTGGTTCAAAAAACTGTAATTATCTTTAGAGGAAAAAAATCTAAATTTTTACAAGTTACGATGGAAGAAAAGATCATTGCATTATCACAGTTTGAAAACACTGATGACTTCACAGCATATTTAGAATGCCTGCACGCTTACCGTTTAAACAACAAGAAGAACAGTCTAATTTTTTATTCGTAGGAAGTCCTGGTTGAGTTCGAAATGTCACTCATGCTTCAGCACGTTCTGGTGCTAAACCAGAACTGAAATGGCTCACATATTCTCCTGTGTCATATTTACCTAATTTTGCCTATTCCCCCTACGATGTGTAAGTTCAAATGAGTCCCATTAACGAATTTAAACATGCCAGCCACAACGAATCAGCTTCATGCACAATAAAAGTTTAAATTCCAGAATTGCTTTTATCTTCTTTCTGAATGCTGTGAACAAAATGTAACCACTGAAGAAAACGTTTTTCTAATTTAGATTCAAACGTCAACTACGACCTCGCCGATAATCGAAATCTGTATCTCCCAGTTGCTAGCTGGACATGATAACTACTAACACCACGGGAGTTTCCACGGGAAAATGCGATTACTTCTAACATTCTTCCTCGTTTAAAGTCGATTGGGAGAACTTGTAGATATTCTTCGTCTTCTAGATATTATTTACTGTAGGAAATTTAATGTTTTTCGAAGACAATGAAGATGAAAAAGAATAGTGCTTTCGCCAGGATATGAAGCTCAGATTTTCTAACTAGACTGTAGAGACATTAGGTTATTCTGAAGCAGGAGATGTGAAAAATGAGCAATGCCCTAACCGGGACTCGAACCACTCGAGTACGCCTCGAGCTTGCTGACCACTACACGACGAAGAAGGCATGCAAAGAAGGCGGGAGAAATACCTCATAAGACGTGCTAACCGTTTGCATAATAAGATAAGGCAAAAAGGAATGTGATAATTCTTTCCCCAAATCATTCTAAAATACTTATCTGAAAGAAGGAAATTCTTATGACTTTTGAAAATACTTTATTACTCTTATTTTAGAAGTATTATTACAGTGAAGATGACCACGAGTGAAAGTGGGCAAAACTTTTGAGAACGTAAGTAAACATCCGAATATTAAAGAGCTCCTTTCTGAAATTAATCTTCCCGGAAGATAGAAATCATTTGGAACCACGATCTGTGCTCTTTTAGAATATTCATTGTATTTTACTTTGAGCATAATGGTACTTTACAGTACATTGTACATAATGACATTTAAGATAGTATTTGACTGTAACAGTACATAAAATTAATAACGTCATTATTTAGCATCATGTAAAGCAGACAAGCAAAGCCCATTCGAGTTCAGTCTATGAATCATTTTTGCGTAAGGAGACAGCTGTTGGAATAATAAATTACATTTCGGAGAGTAACATTTTCTACCTTAATTAGCGTTCGCTTATCCTATAACTAATCTTACGCCAGCTGGTAATTTTCCATTAAATATAAGCCATGTGCCCAAATTGGCCTTTTGTGTATACAAAGACAGACAAAACAGAGACACGAAATCAGATTAGATTTTTGAGTTTTAAGAGGAGATATATGAAAGAAATAACAAACATCAGTTTTCTATAGTCATTTTTTTTGCACGACGAGCTTTGTTTTAAATTTTAAAAAATGTAATGGAAATGTGATAGTATAAAGTAATATTACTGAGAAAAGTTTTTCAACAATCATAGAAATATATATCAAAATGGAAGAACTTGTGAAATTTATTTAATTTACTGTGACGTCTCTCTTTTAGTTTCCGGCCATAATGCAAATTAGTTCGCGCATATATAAATGAGGGTTTATCATTGTTTAGATTGAGCGTGTTCTGCTTGTTGAACGCAACGTTACTAGGTTTAGATACCAGTTTCTGTCTTCGGGCTTGCATAGTTCTTAGCTTTAAATTACTCTGTGTCTATTAGTGATTTAAATTTAGCTTTAATTATTTGAATTACTGCTTTTAGTTTTTCGCCATTAATGCTCGCATACTCCTAAGCACCAGAAGTGCCTTCTGCTGTGGCCTCCATAATAAAGTGACCACCACTTTTGGTCTTAGTCGTGGCCAAGTGGAAGTCGGCTGAGGGTCCACTTAAAAAAATTGATAATTGTAAATATCAAAGCAGGTCACTTAACATGTGAATCATTTGTGACAAAAAGCAAACTACTTTCTAACTTTCAAATTCTCGCTTTAGATGTAAGTGCAATGAATTTTATTAAGCTTTAAATGTGTTCTTATTTAAGGTTATTGTATTTAAGAAAATAACTCACTGAGATTTAGGATGCAATGTTTAGAGAAGTATGAGTTAGTGAGTACCAATTTAATTTTAACTTTTGATCGCACTGGGCATGAAGAACTGAAATTTGGTGTACCAACTGACTGAATTTACTACCTTACTAAGAGTTTCTGATGTAAATACGTAGCCGCTACGTTGGGCTTAGCGCCGTTTAAAACTTTTAATTTTTGGATAATTCTGCAACTACTGCATGCAGATTAAATAAAGGCATAAAACCCTTAACCGAAACGTAAGATCAACATAATGCAGTCAACACTAAAGCTAAAAAGTCCATTACCAACATATAAGAATAAAAAGAATAAAAAACAGAGCTCACCAAGCACTTATCACGTTTAGTACGGCGAGTTGAATAGTAATCGTTTTTGAGTTTTGCGAGATGAATACATATGTACGTACATACAGACGTACATATGTATTCATCTCGCATGAATACATATGTACGTATCATGACATATAGACACATACGTTGTCTATATGTACGTACGTACATATAGACAGACGAAAAAAAATCCCTTCTGAATGCATTTTAAATCCGTTTTACAATCTATTTGGCAGAAACGAGTCCTTTATTCTATCCGTACGTATAGTTGTCAACCAAACAATCATCCAAAAGGATTCGAGTGGGATCAAAATGGATGTTTGCTTTGAAATAAGATACCCAAAATGTTTCACGGTTACAATACGTTCCTACTTTATACAAGGAATTAAAAATGGCAAGGAGGTTTTGAAACTAGATCTAGAGTTCAAACTAATGTTAAGATAAATTACCATGTTATTTGAATATCATTCTTTGAAATAGTTAAGGAATATATCAGCAAAAACCTCTAGAGTCTATGTCTTTTTGGGAGCATTTACAATAGACCCTACATAGAAGACTGCGTAGCAAATTCTCGCTATATCTCTGAAGAACAAATACAACAGAAGAAAGTTTTAAATAAACTTTTTATCGGAAATAAATTTAACAAGATGCACCCACTAGGTGCTCACAATTCGCCACTACTTGTGGCTAAATAAAAGTAAACAGAAAATAAAACTGTACAATCACAATAATTTAGGATGGCTAAATGACTGGCTTCTTATTTATCTAAACAGCTAAATTAGCTGCACACAGTAAAGCTTAGCCTAGAATATCAACATAAAATATAATATAAAGAGGGTGGCTAACACCGACTACAGAGCTAACTCAAGCATGCAGAATAAACTCGGAACTAACTCCGCTACTACTCCTCACGAAGTCTTGAAACCGCAGCTTAAATATTGCTTCTGAACACACTTAGATTTTGCATACTGCGTTATTAAAATTTACATTCTGGTAGGAAACTGAAATCAGAAGAGATAAGAAAATTCCACAAGCTAAAAATAATTGCTTAGAATAAAATAAAATCTTTACAAACCTTACATTTATATTTAAATTATGAAAATATATTTAAACAGACATACTCATTTGAACATTTGAAGAGTTACAGCAATTTTTTATTGCGATTTGTTTTTGGTTATAAAAATCCGGTCAATTCTTCAAATTTAAATTTTCCTGTTTTTTACCTTCATTTTACCTTAATCGCTTAGATTTTCGCATTGAAATAGATTCCATATACTAAGTATATTTTCAATTTATGAACTCTGTGAAATATACAGCATCCTTTTCACCTACTACTACTATTTTGTAAACAAAGTTATCTGAACTTTAAATATCTATTCTAAAAAGACAGAATTTCAAATGGAAAGAAGCACATTGAAAAGGGAAATCATCACTAGGGCATTAGGAGCCTATCCAGGGAATACGAAATGGTCACAGGTGAATGTGGGTTTCGCAAAATTATCTTTTCCGCTTTCATTTTATTTGGACGGAAAGGAACTTTTTCTCCGTCGGTATCTCCAGAGAGATAACAGAATTCGCCACTATTTTTTATCTTGAAATACTTCCCAGGTTTCTCTTCCTCTTATTCTCTACAAAGTAATATAAAGTTTATAAGTCTAAAGTGATGAAAAGAAGTAAAATATTTCTTTCTTGAAACTGATAAAGTCGGTAAGAGAAATACATGAAAATGTTCTTCCTTACAGAGGCTGGGTAATATTTTCTTATTGCCTTCTTGTTTCTTGTACGAAGTAAAGGAAGTACTGTAATCGCGAAACATTCCGGGTATCATATTTCAACGAAAATATCCATTTTGATCCCTCTCCAGAGCGATGTTTTTGCATGACATTTGTACGTATGGAAAGAATAAAGGAATCTTTTTTCCAAAACGGATTGTAAAATGGATTTAAAATGGATTTCAGAAGAGATTTTCCTTGACATCTGTACGTAGTATATACCTACGTATTGTTGCGTGTGTACGGGTTCCTAATGGATTGAATGCATATCTCTTTAAAAAGATAATAAAATTTATTCTTTTCACAACACATAAAACACAATACTGAAATACTTCCTCAGAGATATTCGTATAATAAATATCACAATATCTCACAGCAGTTATATTTTGAACTGCTAAAACGTTAACCAGAACTCAATTCAAAACAGAGAAAACTAATTCGATCTCACCGCGAATTCGCTACAATCAATAATAGTTCAACTACTAAGTAAACAACTACTGAGCTGATATGTTTTATTCCGGCTTTTAAAAGCTTTTTAATCAAGCACGAGCACATTCTCGTATTTTCTCGATTTTTCCGTAAATCAAAAGAAGTTACGAGATATCTATTTATTAAACGTGCGTGCTCCTGCATTTTTACATTTTCGGCGCAGCTTTCTCTTAAAAGTCGTCACGCGCGTCATTGCACGGAGAAATGAAGCAATTTAATTACAATTCTACTACAAAAAGGTAAATAAATACAAAATCTGAAACGCTGCCCCCTTCCCAAGGACTGAACATGCGGGGCAGTGCAATCCGTGGACAGGAAGCCAAACTTACGACCAAAGAATATGTACTGTTAAGAAAGAAAACTTCGGAGAAGCAGAAGTGGCTCCCTTCCAACGAAAAGGGAAACAACTGCGCATGCGTGAAATATCTGTCGCCAAAAAGCGTCAAAGCTCGAAGCTGAATGTCGAAGTTGGTTTGGACAGGTACGACCGTTACGTTTAGCAAGAGTTTAAACAAAGAATAGGTTCCTTGGTTTCAAGTAGCGATATGGACAATGGAAGTTCAACAGCCAGTGAAAGTGAAACTTCACCTAATATTTCATCATTTCCGAGTTTAAATTATAGCGACAAGTCAAAGAACGATTCATCTTAACCCGTGTTCCTCAATTTCCTATACACGTCGCGGAGGGGGAAAATGTCGGCTAGGTACCAAAGAACCGGTACATTACAGAGGGGAAATTCTCGCCAACAGATTCCGTCGCCAAATCCCTTGGCGAATGTTCCCTTTTCTTTGTAGCGGCGTTGCAGACAAAGTGGTTTACATTACGTCTATGGAGCCTTTCCTTCTTTACATAGAGGTTGTTTGCTTACGACTAAGGTATCAATGCAACGCATTCTTTCAACTCTGGTTACTGGAGTACATGCTGCAACAACTTCACCTTTCTTGATAACTCTCGCCTTGTCAGTTGCATTGGCAACTCTCACTGGGAAAACGGTCCTCGACAGGTCGACGAGTGCTGAGGCTATTAAACTCTGAGTCAAAACTTTAAGGCCAGTAAACATTTTTGAGAAAATGTAAAATGAAATAAAAGGGATTCAAATAATATTAATTATTAAAGTTCATTGATAAGAAATAAATGCTATAAACATAATTTGTAAATACATAATTATGAGAAACATGTGGTTATTTACAAAGTTAGTATTTCTGCCTGAGTAAAAACTTTAAGGCCACCAGTCATTTTTTAAAAATAAATATAATATAATCGTGTAATTACCATTGCAACTACTAGCTTGTGACAACGCTGCAATTTTCATATTTGTCATACGTTTCTTCGAAGTATTGGTGATCTTTGTGAAGATGGCGAAGGGTAAGAAGTTAACTGATCCTGAAAGAGGAGAGATCGAAGCTTTGTCTTCATCAGGAATGAGTAGTCGTGCTATTGCGATAAAGATAGGAAGATCATAGACTGTAGTCAACAATTTTTTTAAATTGAAAGACAATTATGGTAAAAAGAATACTGGGGGAAGACTTAAAGCTTTGTCCTCGAGTGATGAAAGAAGAGTTTTTCAACTTGTATCTAGTGGAAAGTACTCAACCAGGAAACGGATTCCGACGACAGGTTTAAATGTTTGTTAAAAACGATTTATAACACAATTAGAAGATCTGGAAGGTTCACTTATACAGCAAAATGACTAAGCCTCAGTTACTGCAGAGACACAAAATAGAGCGTTTGAACTTTGGCCAGAAAGTCATATCCTGGGACAACCAATGGATAGAAATTATTTTTTCTGACGAAAATAAATGGAGTTTGGATGGACCAGATGGCTGGAATTTCTACTGGCATGATATAAGAAATGAAAAATAAATATTCTCCAAGCGCCAATTAGGTGGAGGGTCTGTCATGACTTGGGGCTGTTTTGCTTACAATGGTGTGGGCTCAATTGCATTCGTTTCAGGTAGAATGAATTCACAAGGAAACCAAAATGTCCTAACAAATCATCTTTTGCCAAATACTGAATGTCTTGCTGGAGAAAATTGGAAATATCAGCAAGACAATGCATCGATCCATTCGAGTAACAGCACAAAAAATTGGTTCCAAGTCAACAATGTTGAAACTGTGAAATGGCCAGCTAGATCACCTGACCTCAACCCAATCGAGAACCTTTGGGGTGACTTAGCAAGAAGAGGTTATGCAAATGGGAGACATTTTACATCAACAACAGAGCTGAAATCTACTATCGAAGATGAATGGTGTAAAACCGACCCCCCCTTTGTCAAAAACTCGTTTCATCCATGAAAACAAGAATATTTGAAGTAATTTGAAGAAATGGCTCTTACTCAACCTTCTAAGAATTTGTAATTTTTTTCCTTATATGTTATTTTCTATGTTGGCCTTAAAGTTTTTACTCAGGCTGAAATATGCGTCTGTGTGTTCTGTAATATTTTCTAATAATAAAATATTTGCAAATTAATTTTTCTACTTTTTTACTTTTATTTAAGCTTAATAATTATCAATCAAATGGTATTTTAATTCCTCAGTTTAACTCTTTCCATTTTCTCAAAAATTTTTACTGGCCTTAAAGTTTTTACTCAGGCTGTAGTACTCCTTCAGGGCTATTACAATTATTTGGATATTCCATGACGCATCGGCGGAAACTTCTATTTTCGGCTATGGATCCAGGAAGTAAAACTTGTACGGTCCTTGCCGTATTATGATACTTTCTTGTGCTATAATTTTGTCAATGTGCCCTTCATCATTAATTCCAAATAGCGCTATGTCCTCAGAAGCGGAATGCAATTCATTCTTTTTAAAGTCCAAGGAAAAATTGTACTTCCTTAGAACAGTAATTCTCAATTTTTTTCTGTCGCGGCACACTTTAAAAGATTTCAAAATTTGGCAGCACACAAAGAAAAAGATAAGCTTAAAAGTTGTTTACTTACCTATAATACACTGTGTAAAATAGTTTATGATAATAATTCTGAATGTAAAATAAAATATTATATACTACGAAAAACAGCATTAGGTTTATTAAGGTATTAATTATAAGTTAGTAATAAGAATGCTTTTGATGAGAAATTTGAGCTTGATGTTTTTTGATGATTTCATTTATACTTGGTCGTAAAAATGACAAAACTACTCTCATATCGTCTTATACATTTAACAGCCTTGATCTTTTATTCGTTTTTATGTTGGTTAATGCTGAAAACCGGAATTCGCACAAATAAGATGTAGAAAATTGTAATATATTTTTAACGCTCTTTTGGCCATCATGCATAATCGCATGTAATGTTAATCCACAATGAATAAGTTGATTCTTCATACTATTTTAAAATTAAATCTCGATTATTAGAAAGCGAAATTAGTTCTTCCTGTTCATTCAAAGTTATTTCAAATACAGAAGTATTCTTTATAGCAAATGGATTACGGACCCCATCAATTTTTTTTTGTATCTAAATGTGGAAAATAATGAATAATTCTTTCCTCTAATGTTTTCAAATGGTCAATAAAAATTTTATGAATAGTTTTATTAAAATCTTTTGGGACTGACTCAAACTTTTCCAAATTGCCTTCCTGAACTTTATACTTCCATAAAGTTATTTGTTTTTGGAACCCCACTAGTTTATCTGTTGAGTTTAATATATTTTCTTTCGGCCCTTGCATACTTTAATTTGTGTTATTTAAAATAACAAAAATAGCTGATACGTAAGCTAGTCTCCCATCTGCACCAATCAGAACAGACTTCTAGAAAGACGTCTATAAAATTATTTCACCCTTAGCTAGGCAACCTTCGTATTCCTTACAAAAATCGAGTAAAAAGATAACAAACTACAGTGGATGTACAAATAAATAAAATACGGTAATACTTGAGAATTAAGAGGCCATTACAGCATTTCCCTCTGGAATTGTCAATTTTGGTGGTTCAGATCTGTACTCAGATAGCTTCGGGTCTAGGAGGCATAACGCAATGACTTCCGAAACTGAAACACGAAGTATGTTTGAAAGCGTAGCTGAATTTGAGTGGCTGAAGATTGCTGCAGGTTCATTGCAGTAATCAAATATCTTATGTTACAGCCAATCGCGACTAACGTCCGAACTTTCGTTAACTGGCATTGGATGATGACACCAGCATTCTGAAAGGTTTCGAAGGGATCGTTTACATGCTAATACCAACTATTTATAACTTTTGTAGGGTAATTGTTAATGCTAATTCCTGTTTCTATTGGTGAACGAAGACGAATGACAGATAATAAGCACTAACGTTCTTTCGAAAGCATCAAATCAGAAAAGTCAATCAAAGATGTTGGCCTTTTCTTTGGCAATGATCATTTGGTTATACCTTGAATATGGAAACAGTTTCAAACAAGTTAAAGAATTGTCGAAAGACTTGTAACCGGACGACGAAGGGTTCCCACCTTCTGAAGTATCTTCGATATATCGTTATGGCAGCCAAGCTGAATCGAAATGCGATCTGTACGACCATTACATCCATGGTTGCAGTGTCACTTGATAAGACAATATCTGTCAGTAATCTGCGTCAGAGATTTTACATGAAGTAACTGGACGTCCGATTATTAAGTGTTTGCGTAATCATCCAACCAGAGATACAAGTTTAAAGTAGCGTCGCCAACATACTGTCTACAACATATAAGATTGGACTGCCCGAGATTGGAGCAAAATCCTGTTCAAGAACTAGTCCAGTTCTGCCTTAGAATCAGAGAATAAGCGTGTAAGAGTCTGAAGATAACAAGGCACACGGAGTCAAATGCAAAACATCATCAAGCATCACGCATTCAAGAGGTAGCATCATCACGGGGTGGGCTGGAATTTCAATAAGCTATTGTACTTAGGTGCACTTCGAAGACTATTCCACGACGAGACAAAGACTATTCCACGACGAGACAAAGACTATTCCGCGAGTGTGCGGTATTGTTAAGGAGTTCTTTATCCCATGGGGAACTCCACGCTGCAGCAGTTGGTCCTAAATTCTTCCTTATGGATAACAATGCCCGCAAACTTCAAATGTTATTAATATGTACCTGGAGATTAAAGTAGTTTCTCGTATGAAGTGCTTGCCATAGTTTCCTGTCCTTAGATCCATTAAAAATCTTTGAGATGCTCTCGGACACACTGTTTCTGCACGCTTACTTCCTTCAGCCAATATCAGTCAGATTTAAACTGCTCTAATGGAGAAATGGCTATTGTTAGGCTGCGATAACTGATCTCTTCATTGAAAGCATGGGCAATGGTCATTTGTGTGAAAATACGGGATGGTCATATAATTTACTTATGTAATTTTTATTTGTTTTAACTTTAAACACTAATTTATTAATAACCTATAAATTGATTAATAACACATATTTGACGTCGTCATATAATTTACGGAAACTAAATATTGAATAAATCTTTGCTCATAATGATTGTCGTCTCTCATGCTGAAACACATTTCCTACCTACATGTCAAACTTGGTGTTAATCAAAGCTTTTCTTTTACAATTTTGTTAACTTTAGAGTTCAGTTCTCGGCTTTTGGAAGCCAGTGTACATACGAACATCGTTCCTAGTTAAGATCGCGCGGGACGTGTACAGCGCACCTGGCAATCAATGGTTCGGTAATCCTATGTATAGAAAGTTGAAATATCCACATCCTTGGTTAAGGGAAGGCCAACAAAGGCTTCAGGTCACAGCGCAAATCGTTCTCTTATGCTAAGAGGCAAACAATCCTTGTACGCTTTGCCAAATTTAAACAAACTAACATATTTTAAGGTAGTTGTAAAAGCCGTTTCTCGGTAGTTTAAGCTTGGAAAAGCTGTGGGCCGTTGCGCAGTAGTTGTTCTTTGTGTGGGATGCTTTTCCTTTCCTGGGTCATAGAAGAAAATACCCAGTTGTTTTAATTCACAAGCGTGGTATTGAGAGTTGCTTCTTTACTACAACAACACATAAATGCAATGCTGCAGAGACCTTTGCGAACTATGCAGCTGCAATATATTAATTCTTTTCTCTACATTCCGTTTTTCTGTTTAAATTTAAATAGCAAGCGAATCTGTAATTCGAAGAAACAGCTACGACAAAGCGCTAGAAAACGGTTTACTTCCTGCGTGATCAACTTGTATGCAGATCTGGTTTTTGGTATTGTGGTAAGTGTATTTCCTGGTCCTTTGGCTTAGAAATCTCAGACAAATGGAGCAAAGTTTATTAGCAATGCGGCGGATCCCACAAAGACAAAAAATTCGTGTTTACGGTTCCCTCACATGTCGCAGTCTTGGATCTGTTACGAAGTATGAGATGACATGATCTGACATTGCAGAGGCAATAAGTTGCTTAGTAACGCCTCTACTTGTCGTTCCAAGAGTCATAACTTCATATACAATGTGAAGAGATTTTAACGATCTGTACTGTGTCTGTCATCAAAGCACCTCGATTTCAGGAGTGCTGACGGACCAATGGTCCTGTTGCTCCTCTGATACCGTTTCAACTTTTTTAACGAATAAGAAGACACAAAGTACAAGTGAAAACTTGACAGGTCGTGATTAATTCGGTCTGGAAGCTGTTTCAAACAAAACAAGACGACAGAATGTTTTAAGACTGTGAACTAGAGGGACTCTTTCAGCTAGTAACATTCTCATATAACAGTATGATAAATTTAATCATGGCACAGCACTCGACGGATACCGGCTAAGGAAAGAGATGCCTTCGTGGAGGACTTTCTAAGGGAAACTGCCTCGTATTCATGTTACATATGGAGAAAAACCCGAAAACGCTCATGCATCCAACCCGTCTGCCGGGATTCGAAATCCGGATCGAATTACCAGTGTTCAGCGACTTTACCGCTCGGCCGCTGGTCGTTCCCTCACATAATGAAGACAATAACTATTTTTACATATAATTTCATTGCATTCAGTATTAACTGTTAGCTGTCGTTAATATATATTTAATCAAACTTCTCGTAGATTTATAATAAACGAGCTTTTAGTTCTATATGCAGCAATATGCAACCTACCCAAAGCGCAAATGAATCTGCATCAATCCCTACATGTAGTTGCCCATTATAGCATCAGAGAGACTTCACCCCAGCACTGGATGTATCTATTGTGCTGTATGTATTTAAAATTTTCAATTTCTATAATCTGGCAATTTTGTTACATTTTAGTTGAAACTTCAGCTGTAGCTTTTAATAAAAATTTTTAATTAAGTTTTACGTCTTATCTTTTTAGAACTTTAGATTTCGAGATAAGTGTGCAGGCGAGAATTCGTCAAAATGATATTAAAATTCAACAGCATATGGTTTTGCAGTTAATTAGATTTAACTGTCAGATATAATTTTGAACCAGAAATACTACACTTAATACATAAATTGTTTGAGCCTTCATATAAGACAAATTATTTATACATTATCTTAACCTTATAAGGTATATCTCCCATATTCTTAGCGTGCCTTCGTGGTGTAATGGTCAGCACACTGAGCCGGAATTTCAGAGGTCCGTGGTTCGATCCCCGGCGAAGGCAATGCCTATTTTTCATCTCTCCTGCTTGTAATTAACCTAATGCCTCTACAGTGGCGCCCGAACTAAAAGGGTTGTGGATGATGACTCTCCACACCCAGGATTTGGCGACTAGGTCCCCTAAAACCCTAGTCGCCCTTTAAAAAGGGGAGTATATAAGGTATATCTCCCACATTCTCAGCGTGCCTTCGTGGTGTAATGGTCAGTACACTGAGCCGGTATTTCAGAGGTCCGTGGTTCGATCCCCGGCGAAGGCAATGCATATTTTTCATCTCTCCTGCTTGTAATTAACCTAATGTCTCTACAACCTCATCATCTTAATGGTGTTTGTGTATTTATTATCTAATCTGCATAGTCTGAAATGAGTCAGTTAAGCAACAAGCAGAGAAAGACAGAAATATGCAATTATTTTAGGAAAATGTAAAAGATTAACTCCCTTTTTATTTAGTAAAAGTTTATTCTTGAGAGCGAGGAATGTGGAAAACTCAAAAGCAGGTAAATGAAATAAACTTTTCATCTCTTAAATTAAGATCCCCAACTAGGACAACGCACATTTAAGGACAAAAAAAGTCTGTACTTTTTGGAAAGACTGATTTATTAATTACACTATTGAGCTTTGCACTCTCTTGATGGATGTAAAGGTTGGTGAACAGAGTTACCTCTCTGATGTGACCATCTTCGAATTTCGAGTACAGGATGTATTTGTCACCTACATGGAACAGAGCACGAAATGTGAATAGATACAAAACTCCTCTCGAAATACCGAAGATAAATGTTCGAAGTAGTGTAGGAAGAATAGGAAACTCACAAATATCGTTATTTCGAAATTGGAATGCCATAGTGCAGAATATTAATTTAAGGATCATTTCACGAGAAAAGGATTTGTTATATTTAGATTGCGGATAGAACAAACACTGAAACCATCCACGAAGCCAGTCCCTTAGCTGAGATTTGAATTTGATCGAACTACCAGTGTTCCACAAATTTAACCATTCGGCCTTTAATAAGTGCCGGGATTTAAAGTTTGAACAAAACGGATATTCGTGTGGCAGGCTAGAAAGTTTACCCAGTGTTTAGATTAACTGATTTAGGTTGTAACTTTATGGATTGACTTAAAAACGAAAAGGAAAATTCAAAATTTATTCGTTTAGAATCATAATATATTTTGAAATGATGAACCACTCTGATTAAAATATTTTGAATTTATTACTCGAACTTTTTCGATAATTTTAATAAATAAAGTTATCAATTATTTGACAGAAAGCATAACGTACTGGTTCGTTATGAGACATAAAATATACTTCTTATTTATTATCTTGCAAGGTTTTGAGAATATTTAACAAGCAGGAAATTTTTGAGATTGTACATTTTTATAATGAAGCCAATTACAGTAATTGGCAATGTCTGTTGCATATATGCTAAAAAATCATCAAGCTACCATTCTTTGTATGTTGTATGCTTCAAATTTTATGCTTAAACTTTTTTATTGTAGAAATGTCAAATTTTCCACGTTAATTGCTTTTATTAAAATTGAGCAGAAATGCACTAATTTCAGTATTATTATGAATATGATGATTACAGAGAATGAAAATAAATATTATTTTCAGTTGTGTTGGTCTTTAACAAACTTTGTTCTTTTGACCAATTTCCTTACATTTCAATTTAGATTGTTGTTTCAAATGCCTGGCCACTTAAAAATTTAATGCATTGATCGAAAATGGACAATTTGTCATTCAAACATCTTATTATCGATAACAACGCTCAAGGTGCACAATGAGGGGTTATCAATTCTACACTGAGACGGGTGGGAAGGTATCTCATCCCTCTTTGCCTGCCACCAAATATCTAGAAGAGACTTTCAGCTCGCCAGTATTTTCAGTGCTCCCATGCCGCACAAGTATTGCACACTTACTAACATCCAGACCTTCTCCACGATTTGAACTCGCTCCTGCAACGGATGCGGCACCTAGCCGACATGACAACTAACAACTATACCGATTTCAGTTTATAATCGAAAAGTATTTTGTCTAGGAAACCGCAATATGTTAATTAGTCTTTATAAAAATCATAATCGTGTTGTAGCTTTTTCTTGCGCTGGAATGTTCTAATTAATGTAATAATATTTATCTTTATCCTAATAGGGGATGGCATTAGGCCTTTGAAAATAATAGGAAAAAAAAGCTATTGGTTCCACTTTAATGCGTTCTGGAAAAATATATGTTTAATAAAGAAAACTGTTTGTCTATAAGTGGAAAAAGAAAGAACTAACTGAAGAAGTTATTTAATTTCTTGAATATAAAGTTTGCTTTAGAGTTCTCGGAAGACAGTTTAAGTACGTGGAGTTACGAGAATTAAATTCCTGACACCACTATAATCAAAATAAAAATTAAAATATGTAAAAGAGTAATAACAGTAACGTAATGTTTAACGAGAGTAAATCATTTACAAAATCTACAATCTGATTATTGCTTTTAAATTTCCATTTAATGTTTCTGAAGACCAAAAGGCCGTTAACCTATTAGTCTCAAAACGACATTTTGTCTTGAATCACTATAAACGACTGTATTACTTTTCAGATTGTTGCCACCAAACATTATCACCCGCTATTATATTTAACGAAATTAAATGATGAAAAATCTGATGAGTATTTGTAATATGGTCTTCATGTATCTAGTGAACTGTGATTGTATAAAACCAAACATAACATTTCAAAATTAAAAGCTTACGTGGTAAATCTCCAATAGAATGTATTAATACAGTGGATCGTAGTGCAGTCTTCTGCTAAGCTACCGGCTTTCGTTAATGGTGTGTTTGATGCGTAAGATGATAGATGGCCAGGAAGATAACAAATATCAACAGAAGAAGAAACTATGATACCTGTAACGACTGAAAAGAAAGGGGACCATCAAAACAACAAGTGAAGAATTATCTCAAGCTACAGAGATACTGGCAGCATCAGTATGTTTCTCTGTCGAGTAATCTGATGAACTGTGGTTTTGGACCAGACTCCAAACCGTGGTTCATCCGATGAGGATGTCCATCCTTACCGCGACCTAAACAGTTCGACGTGTGCAATCATAAATGAAGTAAATGATAATATCTTCTTAGGAGGAGTCATTACGAAAGATCGAATTCCAGCTGAGAAACATGTGACTGCAGCATATAACAGTGAGTGGCTGGAAACTCTTCCAGAAAAAGGTTCAAAAGTTACCTGACTTGCTTAAAGATGGACATGAAAAGGTTTTAACAAACTGCGAATGATAAATTACATGTCATCCACCATAAAGTCTGCACATGAAGTCACTAGGCTTCAGATATGTTTCTAATTTGAAAGAGGTTTCTTCAGAAACTATCCTAGCCATTCGAAGACTGAAAAACGGTCTTTGCAAAGAATAGCAAGTTTCTCAAAACACTGATTCGCGGTTTTTTATTAGGAGGGGTGATAGAAGAGTTCCAAGGAGAAAGTGCCTACAATAAAATAAAACCAGAGGAAGAAAGGTTCCAGAGGTTCTGCATTTTTCTTAAATTAACTTCGCATTTTGTGTTTTATGCTGTCGAATGGTCATTACCTATTCTAAAAGTAACTTGGTAATTAACGTATAAATCAGAGAAACTGAATTAGTTATTGTTTTATTTCCTATTCTAATGATTACTGCATGATGGATAGTTTGAAATAAAATAAATTATTAAATAGATGAAATTGTTTATTGCAAAGGAGTCGCATTTAAGGGGTCAAAAAGCGAAAAAGCAGGCAACAAAGTAAAATTAGAGTAATCAATGCCCCTAAGGTATGAAAATTAATGATACGGGTGATGAAAATTAACCTAAAATATTGAAGAAGTGGTGTTGTTACGAAACGTTCAGCTGCGATAAGATAGATCAAAGCGGGGTTAGATTTGCCAGAAAGTGCCAAGGGAAGGCAGGGCTGCCAGATTTCGCCCGAAATCACCCATTTGGCGACAAAATCGGCGATATGCCCTAGACGGAGCGGGAATATTCTAGAACTAATTTTTATCGGTGTTCCCGAGAATGTTCTCGAAAACAGGTCCAAAGCTATAAATTTCCTGCCTGCACGCGGAGTATCTTGAGTATTGAGAGTGTATTGAGTTCAGTGATAGTGTCTTGAGTTCAGAGATCAGCTCGAGAGCGATCGACCGAGTCGGGAGCCGTACTTCAGTGTTTTGCCGTTAAACTCTCTTCAACGTTATAGCCCGATAGCCTGATGCTGATCGTTTCAGCGTGTTTGACATGGCTTTTCGATGACTATAAACATGTCCTTGGAACTGTCCTGTGTAACATTCCAAACCCACGATCCCGTAAAACGCAATAACATTAAATATCAGGAGTACTGCAAAACATTTTGATATGAAAAATTGAAACAGTGAATATGTGTGTAAAATTGTGAATTCGTTCTAAAATATCAAATGTGAAAAGAATTCGTTTAATGGTAATCGAGATTAAAAAAAAAGGTACGACGCTGGAAAACACCGAAGACCTGAAAAACAAATAAATACTCTCATTTAAATACTTATCATGCAAGCTGTATTTTTAAAGTTGTGCTGTATCTTTAAACTTACGAGGACAAAAATTATGTGAATGATCAATTATGGTTGGTGAATGTATATTAAAAAATTTAAGGAGTTGTATGAATATGTAGGAGAGGATTAAAATGTTAAAATATTATACCAGTGTCTAATATTAGAATAAAATAATAGAATTATGAATAGTGAGACTATGTGAACTGTTACAAATGAAAACTGCACAACAAGTAAATTAACACAGAACTATGAAATACGGATTAAATAAAAATAATTTAATGAATAACGTATGAAAATTAGTTTATAGTTATAAACTTAAAATAAAATTCTTAATTTAAAAATATAAGATAGAGTAAGAAAATTATTGCTAAACATATGAGAGAAGTCAGAAAATATACTCTGTATAAAATTATTAACGTGTTGATTTAAGATTACGAAAATTAAATTTTTTTTGTGAAAAGAAAGTATGATGAATAAGTTAAAATTAAAGAGTAAGCACAAAACTGGAAAGGATAAAAATGTTAAAAATTATGTTTAAAACTAAATCATATAGTAACTAATGATCATGTACATGATGGAAAAATATAACAAATAAGTTAAAATTCGGATTATACCCCTCCCCCCCTAAAAATTGTATGTTGAGATATAAAATTAAATAATATAATATATAAGTAAAGTGTATATGAACAATTGTGTCCATAAAATATAACAAGCAAGTTAACATTCAGATAATGTCAAAATTAGGGACAGTATGAAAAAGTAAAAAAAAAAAACTATCAAAAAATTCTGTGAAAATTTTAATAAACATTAAAAATACGCAACGTTAGGTATTAATATACGATTAATATACGAAGTAAATGTACCATTGTGAGCAGAAAATGTAGGAAATTTCTCAGAAATTAAGAGTGAATAGGAAATTAGGAAGCATAAATTGAATAGAATAATAAACCCCCCAATATTTTTTTTCCGAAACTTTCATTTTCATCTACAGCTGAAGAAA
>KK117195.1:623694-641916 GCA_000611955.2 Stegodyphus mimosarum
CTCTTTCCAGATAAAAGCTTTGAAAAAGTTAAGCTGAACTTAAAAAAATTCCAAGTCCAAAAGATATAGCTTTTTTTCATGAACAGAAGGCGCCATGTACACATACAATAACACTTTCGGAAACTAAGATGGACACGCACCAAACGTACTACTGATTGCCCATCCGTTGCCAATTTTGAAAAAGTTAATTCAGATTTGAAACCGAAACTATGCGACAGGGTATCACTGTCAAATAAAAAGAAAGGTTTAGTGATAAAGTCGCATATCGTATGAATGCAGTTAGATAACACCAAAGATTTTCCTAAGATATATAATATTGCAAAAATTCATTAGCTTGTCTTTACGTACGAGGGTCAGTCTGAATGATTGTAAAAAAGTGAAAAATCGAGATGAAATGTTAGAAGATCTATTTTAAATAAACAAGTCTGCATGTCTACTGATTAAGATGCTTAAGAATCGAAATGATGTTACGGAATTTGTATTTGGTTAGCTATCTGTAGTAGAACTGTAATTAAAATTGTTTTATTTCTCCTTGGTATGCAGCGAGTGGCGATTTTTAAGAAAAGCTACGCCGAAGAAGTAGAAATACAGGATCACTCGCATTTAACATTTAGTGTATAGATATGTCGTAATTACACTGTTTTGCTTTCCAGAAACCTCGAGAAAATAAAAATTACCAGAATGTTTTCGTGCATGATTAAAAAGCTTTAAAAAGCCTGAGAGAAGCATCTCATTTCAGTTGTTTACTGATTTGTGATTGTTGACTGTAGCGAATTTGCGATTATTGACTGTAGCGAATTTGCGATGAGATCGAATTAGCTTTCTCTTTGCTTTGAATTGTGTTCTATTTAACGTTATAGTAGTTTAAAATATAACTACCGTGTGATATTGTACATTAACTTTTCATCAGATTTCTGTATTCAATCTATTACGAACTCGTACTCACACAACAGTATTGTTATCAGTTTGTATCTGGCTTGTAAAGACTGTTAATTCACCTGATTAGCAATATCAGAATGAAAGTTAGTCATGTTTTGATCCTGCTACTTTCTAAATACAACAGCTGCAACTTCGCAAAAATGCGAACCACGGATTTTACAGTTTGCTAGTTGTTTTTGCTAATTACTTACACCTCTAGAATACGCAATGGAGAATGCTTTAATTCTTTACAGTTGTGCTGCCGTATTGACAATAACTTTCAGACCAACAATTTTAAAAGGTTAGGTTAGGTTATTCAATTATGGCACACGAGAGCTATCTGCCTAAAGGGAGTGATGCCTTCGTGGAGGACTTTCTAAGGAAAACTGGCTTCTATACACGTTACACATGGGGAAAACCACGAAAACGCCCATGCAGCCAGCCCGTTCGCGGGATTCGAACCTCGGACCGAACTACCAGTGTTCAGCGTCTTTACCGCTCGGCCGCTGGTGGGCCAATTTTAAAAGGAGTAGGTGTTTAATAACATAACACAAAGTCATGTAACATGATAAGAAAAGGCGAAATATATTTCAGATATCAAAACCAGAAGAGGAATTAATCAGAATGTTTTGCATGAATACGTAAATTTTGTTTACATTTTGGAAAAGCTGTGGCACAAATTTGTAATATCTCACTTGTTTGCATAATCATATTTTTCACAAAAGTGTCTTGCAACTGATTTTTACTTTTTGATTGTTCTTTCAACTTAATGAAACTTTCAGTCTATGCCTTTACCAGAATTCATCATTATTAAAGTTATAAAGTCTTCTCGCTTCGTACAAAGAACTTAATGTAAATCAAAGTCACTATCATTCTTTGACTTCTGAATCCAATATATATCTTAGTCATAATCCAAATTAAACCTTGCTCGGAACGTATAAAAAAGTTTCTCCAAACTTAAACCCTATTGATCGACAATTTAACGAGCTCCAAAATTTCCCAAACAATGCCCTCTCTCCTTAGAAACAAAATCTTCAGAAACTCCTCGTTAATAAAATCAATAACGAGGCTGCCGTTGTTGTTGTACAGAACCAGAAACAAAAAGAAAAGAACAGAATCTTTCCTTTTATTGTCATCAACTTGTTGTACTCCACTTGGATCTCTGCTTTTAATTACTGAGAATGGAAAGCTTGGAAATTAAGGAACCTGCAAGAATTCTGGCCATTCAAACGGCCAACCTCGATTAGTTTTTAATTAAAGCAACTATTTCTCATTTGCCAGATATAATAGCTTTCCATCCTTTCCATTAAATTCTACTAAGGGCGTTCAAGACAACTCGGATAAACTTGCTCTTGCAGGGGGTAAAGTCCGGATAAAATTTCAGTTTAAAGCATCACTGTATGATTCTTTTACACCGCAATTGGATATTCTTAAATGATCAAATATTTAAGTTGCAATTAGACACTTTTAAATGAATGTATTTGACTTTGTTATTGTCTCTTAATTATACGCGCACAATATTTTCTCAGTCGAAACATTTCAAAATAAGTCTCTAAGAAATTTTAGTCTTTCCCTCTGCGTGCTATCGTCCTGTAAGCTGTACCAAATCCAGCTGGCAGTCAGAAGATCCGGAATTCAAGCCTTCTGAAAACTTAGTTGATTACTTATTTTCCATGTCCCCGGAACATCTAATAGTTCTACAATAGTGACCGACTAAAATGGGCTGGACGATAACTCTTCAGCATCTCTATTTGGCCAGCTGCGTCGTGTTTCTCTTTGCCCAGTCGTCCTCTGTGAGGAGAATATAAGGAATTTTTGCCTTCACCACTGGGTGTTTTTGTGGTGTAACTGGTTGAACGTCCGTTTGGCAAGTGGTTGATCCGAACTTCAAATTTCGACGAAGACATAGCAGATTTTTTGTGAATTCTGTTCCAAATAAATATCTGAGAGCTTCAAGTTAAATTATTGCTCCATAAAAATTTAAATATCAAACATCGGTTTTTCGTCACCCCTCCAGTTGGACCGGTTGGATTTCATGACTCTCCAATGTCGTCAGGGAATGGGGATGCAAGAATATGTAAATTAACAAGTAAGTTTTTTGTCTTAAAATTAAAAAATTTGAAACATTTAAACTCCTACCTTCTTCACTGAAGGACATTGCTAGGAAATTAAAATATTTCATTTATTAAATTTTTATGATTTTTATGTTTTTAGTAAATATGGGTGCATATTTAAAAACTTTACTTTTAAAATTCCGTTTTTATGAAATGCAGATTTCAAAATTTTCTTTAATTCCCATACTTTAGTATTAATTAAGCCTTTTTCTTCGTATTATTATTATTATTATTTCACAAGTTCTGCAGATTAGTGAAACTTACCCTTCGAGCAAGGATTCGAAAAAAATTAGGATTCACCTCTGCTAAAAATAGCACCTTTCACACACAGATACAGGAGGGCCAATAAATTCTTTCGAAGAACAGTAAGAGGATATTCAAAAGCAAATGTATAGCAAGAATACGCTTGAAAGCTTGAAATATTTGTTGCTTAAATGCTTTGGAAACAAATATTTAAATATTCCTTGATTGTGTAAATATTGCACACACCCTTCTATTCTAGACTCCTGTTAATAGCTCTTCGTACATATTAGTTTAACTTATATGCAGCAGTGCGTACACTGCGAAAAAAAAGGGGACAGTTCTGTATCTCCCATCCGACTGACGAAATTCAAATTGCGTTTTTCATGTCTTAGCGAAAGCGCGACACATATTAGATTTATATATAGCATTGTTCTAATATAGGTATTTTGACCCAAAATCGGACTTTTCTGAAATGACAAGACAATTTTTTTCCATATTTCGATTCTACGACTCAAATTATGGCTAAATATTAAATTTTGTCATTTTTGTGAGAAATTTAAAAATTTATATTGGCGCATTTTTTTCAGTTTGTGCCAAGAATAATTCACTTGCCAAACCTCTTAATTTATACCAACCTAATTTTCTTTCCTTTCTTTTTTTTTCATTTCTTTTTTTCTTCTTTTTTTTTTCTTTTTCAAATAATTTTAACAAAGTGCGTAAAGCACATTTGGCATTATTATCGCTTGTAACGAATTCACGTATATCCTAGGAAATGTTGAATAAAAAACTCAGATTTTTTGCAAGTTTGCCTAGAAATACATCTACAGAAAATCAGCAATTAAGATTATGTTAAAAATTTTATAGGTTAGAATGCGAAATGTTTCCGAAAAATTTGTAAAAATTATTTAAAGATACACATTTTAAAAATAAATCACAGAAAATATGCGAATTATATTTGGATTAGGCCAAATTTCGAATTTTGGAAGAAGGATTAAAGTAAGTTTAACAAGAAAAGAGATATTAATAGGTATATATTAAATTCAATTAAAATTGAGGAGCTAAAATTCTGAAAGCTAATTTTTTGAAACACTACTCGTGCTATTTTTACAAAACTTGGTAGTTTGGCATAATTTGAGTCGTAGAATCGATAGCTGGAAGAAAATTGGCATGTCATGTTAGAAAAAGTCCGGTTTTGTGTCAAAATACCTATATTAGAACAATGCTATATATAAATCTAATACATAGCCTGTAAGGTTTTAGTTTAAACTAATAAAGTTTTATGTTAATTTCTCTTTCCTATGAGCTCTTATTTCAACTTCCCGTTAGAATGAGCGCGCGTTTCTGCTGTATGGTAATTTGAAGTGGAGCCCAAGTTTTGTATTTAAAAGGTTAGCAAGGAACTTCTCGGTGTGAGAGAGCTTTTAGTCTCAGATCACTGCGGCTCTGTTCGACGTCCACCTGACCAGCTAGTATTTAAATTCTAAGCCTTAGCGCTGTTATTCTAATACTTATTGAAATAATCTAAGTGCGTTAGTATTAGCTAAGTCTTGTTACGCACCATTGATAGTTTAGCATAGTGGCCAACCTCGCGTTTATAGCTCTGTGAGCAACGACTACTTGATTTCTACTCACTTTATTTTAAATTATTTGATTGTTCAGTTTAGACACAAGTGCGGTCATTATTTTCTGTTATCCCTACCGAGTTGGGAAGTTTCTGTAAATAGTGGTTTAATAAAAGGGCATTTTAAACCCTTCTTACGTGCAGTTATTTTACCATTTCCACCGAACATAGCTGCATTCAGCTCTCTGTTCAAGATCAGGACTTTAACAACTTCACGAATATGTTCGCCAAAAGTATGCACAGAACACTCAGTCCTGACAAGCCTAAGTCGCACTTTCGAGACATTAAAAACGCAATTTGAATTTCGCCAATCGGCCCAGTAGAACAAGAGATTAAAAACTGTCCTATTTTTTTTCGCAGTATACAGGCAAAAGCATGGGGGATACCAGCGATGTACTAGGATTCAACTGACAATTCCTTCCCATACTAACTAACCCTGAAAAAATATTTGCAAGCTTCATTTTACAAAGAAAGGTTGAGGAGTTTAGCAAATGGAGCTTTACAAAATATTTAGAGTTTAATTATTATGGTATACCTTGCAATCCCACCAGTATTTATTAAAAATAACGAATTAAGGCAGGAAGAGATTACAATATAGTGTCAATATGATTTGAAATTAAACTGAGAACATTCGTTTTCATAAAATGAAACTAACAGATAAACATAATAAGCAGCATAATATAAACATAATGAGGTAAATATAATAAGTACTCGGAACACAATGTTATGAAGAACTGTACTAAAGAGGTGTCCGCGGGGTGAAATCGTTTGAGAATATCATCGAAAACACTATGAGTAACAATCTTAGAGTTCAGGGATTTGAGAATGCAAATCCTGGGAATACAGCAAACAATTCTTGACAAGAAAGCAACGGGTTTTTTAAAAAGATGCTTAAAATGGTATGCTGGAGCAGACTATTACAGTTTATGATGTAAGGTTTTAGTTAAACTAACCAAGTTTTATTTTAATTTAAATCTTTCTATCTCTTCTCTGTTTCAACTTCCCGTCAGAAGAAGCGCGCGTTTTCAGCTTATGCTAATTTGAAGTACAGCGAAGTACTATTTAAACCAGAGGTAGAAACCTCTCAGTGTGAGAGAGCTTTAGTCTCAGATCACGGTCATTCTGCTCAACGTTCGCCTGACCATCTAGCAGTGAAAATTTATAAGCCATAGTGCTTGCTACGTGATTGCATATTGAAGCAATTTGAAGTGCGCTGGTATTAGTATATCTTGCTACGCACCATTTAGTTAGAGGCCAACTCCACGATTTGCTCTGTGAGCAAAGTTTAATTAGATTTCTATTTTAGTTTTAGTATAAATTTATTTGATTGTTAAGTTAGGCCCAAGTGTGGTCTTTTACTTTCTGTATCCCTCCCAAGTTGGGAAGTGTGTAATTAATAGTGATTTAATAAAAGAGGATTTTAAATCCCTTTTAAGTGCAGTTATTCTCCAGCACAGTATCTACACCAGAACAAAGCGCATTTTCAGCTCCCAGTTCCAGTTCAGGACTTGAGGCTAAGGACCCCAGTAATTACTTCACCATGTTCGCTAAGCACATGCACAGAACACTCAGTCCTGACAATGAAATTTACAAGTGAAATCCTTTTGAACATATTCACGGGATGTAAAAATGTAAAAATTCATTCAATTTATACAGCATGAGAAACTCATACTCTACAAATACCTAGACCGCAGAAGAGAGTAGAATACGTGATTGGTGCAGACAATACGTGATTGGTGCAGACATTTCAGTGAAACTTCGGATACTAAGGTTTATTTTCAGTTAGAAACCTTTGAAATGCCAGAAGATCAGTTTGGGAGAATTTTATTTCCTGAGTTAAGGGGATCATCAGTTAAGGAATATGAGAAAGTGTAATGATTAATTTCGTTTTGGCAGTGTGCGTAGATTCACTGTAAATGTCCGTACCACTTTTCAAACTGTTGCCACCAAATGCTATCGCCCTGTGTTATATTTAAAGAAATTAAATAATGAAGAATCTGCGTAAATGTATGTCTTTTTCTTGCATTGTGATAAAACAATGGTACCTAGAGCCATCAAATTTTGAATAACGTAATTCTCCTCCGAATATGGGCATCTGGAAGCCCAAATTTGGAATTTGTTTTATTACAGATCTCATACTTTGTAACACTTTAACGAATTTTTATTAAGAAACTCAACGCTTTTAAAGCAAGCAGCAATGGCAACACTGTACGAAAGAAAAAGTTATCTCCAGCGCATGAGATTGTGTGTCGGAAATTCTAAAGCAGTGATTCTCAACCACTGGGCCGTTCTTAAAGTGCGCCGCTAAATTTCAGAAATGTATATAGTAAAAATTATAACGAGTTTAACCCTAGAACGGTAGAATACGGTACACATGAGAATTGGCGAAATAGGTTTTTTAAGACATTAATAAACGCGCCAATTTTGGTATCCAAACCGATTTTAGTGCTCTGGAGGAGAGCGCATTTTAGAGTACTTTCGCGCAGGTTCAGTATATAATTTAAATTGAGAAGTTCTGATTGGTGCAGACGAGAGACTAGCTTACGTATCAGAGATTTTTGCTATTTTTAATGACGTAATTTCAAGTATGCAAGGGCCGAAAAAAATATATTAACAGATAAACTGGTGTAAAACAAATAACTTTATGGAAGAATCAAGCTCAGGAAAGCAATCTGGAAAACGATTTTAATAAAAATATTCATAAAACTGGTATTGACCATTCAAGAACATTAGAGGAGAGAATTATTCATTATTTCCCGAATTTAAGTATAAAAGAAATTGATGGGGGTTCGTAATCCATTTGTGATAACGAATACGTATTTGAATTAACTTTGAATGAAAAGGAAGAACAATTTCGCTTTCTAATAATCGAGATTCAGTTTGAAAATATTCGGTAGAATCAATTAATTCATTTTGGATTAACATTTGATGTGATTATCCCACGATGGATAAAAGAGCTTTAAAAATATAATTACAAGTTTCTACATCTTATTTGCGTGAATTCGGGTTTTCAGTATTAACCAATATAAAAGCCAATAAAAGATCGAGACCGTTAAATGTAGAAGACTATATGAGAGTAACATTGTAATTTTTACGACCAAATATAAATGAAATAATAAAAAAAAAATCAAGCTCAAATTTCTCAGTAAACGTAATCTTATTATTAACATGTAATTAATCTCTTAAAAAACGTACTGCTGTTTTTGTACTACATACTATTTTATTTTATATTGAAAATTACTATCATTAACTATTTTAGACAATACACCTTAGGTAAACAACTTTTATACTTGCCTTTTTCTTTGTGTGCCGCCAGACTGTGAAATTGTTAAAAGTGTGCCGCGACAAAATTTAAAAAAAAAGTTTGAGAATTACTGTACCTAAAGATATGCTCATTTTAAATTTATTTTGCGATATTGCTATTGAATTGAATTTTATGGTTTAAGTGCGAAGAACATGAAATTTAATAAATAAAGGGTAACATAGGAAACGTTAAAAAAGGCCCCTGTAAAATGTGAAAAGCATTCAGATTTTTTTTTTCAAGTTCTTTCGTCTTACAGCGCTGTGCGTATTACGGGAGAAACCGAAATACGTTTTGTATTCGAGAAGTCTGTAATCGTTACTATTTTGCTCCATACTGAGTGATAATAAATTTTAATTAACAACTTAGCGACTTTTGGCGATTTTCGCCAGATTTGGTGACAAAAATTAGTCCTCAAAATCATTTCCAGCTTAGCGCTCTCATCAGTTTGGCGAGATGGCCGTTTACCACCATGTTAAAGGCACTTGCTCCTGTAACCTTATTTTTCGCCTGAACTTTATTTACTTAAGGCCCTTTCACGTTACATTATACAAGAGATACTGCAATAAATACCTAAAGCATTTGATGCGTTTTCAGATAATGCCTACTAATTGCATTCAAAAAACATCTCCGAATCGTTTTTGAAAAATTAGAGAACACTGAACAAACTCGAAAACGATTTCGAGCAAAAAAACTCAAAGCAGACATCCTGTATTAAAAAAAAGGAACCTACCGTCTAAATCGTAAGATGTTCTGGAACCTTCCACGGAAATACTCGTTCAGGCGTTCCAGTAACACAGAGTATAATCACTAGGGACACTTCAAAATACTAAGAACGTTAAACACAATACAATGCAAAGCCGAGATAAAGAGCGAAGCTAAACCGGAGATAGTACTCTGCACAGACGCTGAGCAATAACTAACTACTGAGATCAGACGATCTTTCCGACCTTATATACACTCACGTTTGTGAAAATTGCAACACCAAGAAGGAATCGTCATAATTGAATGCAATTTAATACACAGTTGAGTGGTAGTGGTACAAATAAATGATTAAATGTTCAAAGCAAACAAACAAGAACAAGAGATCAGAATCAGTATTTTGTGTGGCCACCACGCGCCGCAATAAGTGCTGCTACACGACGTGGCATGGAGTCAAACAAAGTTTGAATGTCTGACTGAGGAAGAGCATTCCATATCGTTTGTACGCGTACCCAAAGTTCGTCTGCAGACGCAACAGGACGAGGATCACGAGCAAGACGCCGACCAATGACATCCCACACATGTTCAATTGGCGACATATCCGGGGAACACGCAGGCCAAGGAAGAAGCTGTACCTGCTGCGCTGCAAAGAAGGATTTAACAATCCGAGCAGTATGAGGGCGGGCATTGTCCTGTTGAAATACAGCGCCTGGCAAGCTTTGAAGGAAGGGAACAGCTTCGGGCTGTAGAACTTCACGGATATACCGGTTGCTGTTCAGATTGCCCACAATTCGTAGCAATTGAGATCGTCTATGATATGCTATGGCGCCCCAGACCATAACTCCGGGTGTTCGTCCACTGTGGCGTTCGATAATGCACTCCGGAAGGTGGCGTTCACCGGCATAGCGTCTGACACGAATGCGGCCATCATGGTACCACAAATTAAAGCGGGATTCGTCAGAAAACACGACATGCTGCCAATCAGCACGCCAGTCTCTATGCTGATTGGCCCATTGTAGCCGCAGGCGGCGATGGTCGTGCGTTAGGGGGATCCTGTATAAAGGAGTCCGTGCGCGCAGTCCACACTGCAGCAGACGTCTACGAATTGATGAAGCACACAATGAAACACCTGTAGCTATTGACCACAGTGCTGCCAATTGTCTAGAGGAAGCTGTACGGTCCGTCCGCGCCATGCGGACCAGGTGTCTATCATCGCGAGCTGACGTCACATTTCGGGGTCCACTCCCGGATTTCCGAGTTGTCCGACACTCGTCCGTCCACTGCTTCCAAACGCGCATCACTGTGCTGCTGTTACGCTGCACACGAGAGGCTACTGCACGATACGACAATCCAGCTTCACGAAGGCCGATGATTCTCCCTCGTTCAAACTCTGTAAGTTGTTCAAATCTCGCTCTCTTTCGTCGACGAGGCATAAGTACAGATTGAGTTAACGTTTACCACTAGCAGATAACCACCGATAACCATACACGCCTCGCTACAGCCGTCTATTTATTCGGATCCATCAGCCGTTCAGAGGGCGCTGCTCAGCATACGCATGCGCTACGGATTTGCAATTCTAATCATTTGCATATCATGCGCTACTTTGCATTTCCTGAAAATTTCAGCTCACTCGCGTAAGTCCTTCATGGTGTTGCAATTTTCACAAACGTGAGTGTAGTTTTCACCAGGCTGCTGAGATCTTTCTGGTACTTTCTGCTTCTCGAAATTACTCGAAGGCAATATGAGGATCGAATTATGGTTGCAGCTAGTATAATGATAAATTACATTTATTCAATTATAATATCTATTACGGTGATACACAGGCCGAACCCAAATGTCGCCAAATGCGCGCCAGGTTTGTCGACTTTTAGCGATCTCTCGCCAAATTTGGTGACAAAAATGAGTGGCTAAAACCGTTGCCAGCTTGGAGTATCTCGCCGAATTATCGAGACATCCATTTTCTATATGGATTTGCCCGTGTATTCTTATTTTCCAACATAGCTTGTCTCTCTAGATTTTTCATGTTACATTATGCAGAAAAATATAATTTTACTCTTAATTTCACTAAAATTACCTATCTAAGTGCAAAATTCGCAACAGTATTCTTATCATTAACAGCTAGACTAAAAGAAAAATTACATCTATGCTTTGAAGTTGGTTTCCTCCCAATTTAGGGAAATAGGCTTTGAGCATTTTGCTTGGAAGTATTTCAGAGTGCAAAGAGCTGGAAACAAGTATGTAACTTTGGTTTCTTTGTTAGATTCTTATTAAGATTGTTATAACCTCTCTTTTTTGTACCAATAACAGGCGATGCTAAACATATCCGTGAGAAAAATAATTGAACTGCTTTGGAAATGGAGTCGCAATTATTAATTAAACTACCATTTTTGACATTACTCTAAAAAAATAATAGCACGCAATTGAAAATATTTATTACTTCAATATAAGAAATTACAACTATAGTAAAATAACAAAAATTTAAAGAAAAACTATACATTTTACAATAATAATAAAATATAATTAATGTAAAAAATTAAATGTTGTGTTATAATAGTATTAACTACTATCTACTTAAATTGCGCATCTAATTATGATGTAAATATCATGTAATTTATGAAATAGTATAATTTTAGTAATTAATAGTGTAATTTTTATCATAATTATCGTTGTAAAATTGTTTATAATGAATATTATGATTCATTTGTTGATAAAAAACATAATAATAATTTAAACCCGCAAATGTATTATAATAAATATAACAAGTTTGTAATAATTTTGAATTTGAAATAATAAAATAATTGAATAATTTGAAATAATAATTTAATAGCTGAATCGTTTGAAATAATAATTTAATAACTGAATAATTTGAAATTATCATTTAAATTTGAAATGCTTGGGTAATTTTATCTCTAAATACCCAATTATGTAATAATTTAATGTTTTTTATAATACGTCAATATTTCTATTATAAATATGAAAAGTTTGTCATGTTCTTGCAATAAATATAATATTAATAATTTAGTGCCTACTTACCTTCGTTAATCTACTTAAATTGCTTATCTAATTTTGGCTTATTGCACATCAAATTTATGCTTCATTTATGGACAGTAGAAAATCAGCACATATATTTGATGCTAAAGTTTTATTTCAGTTTTTGCATTCGTAAGATATTAATAATATTAAATTATTACAAGTTAATCATGTAAATACATCCTGAGAAAGTTTACCATTATGCAAATTATCGATTTTAATCTTTGATAAAATTTGAGAATAAGGTATATCTTGCAGGTACAATAAAACCTTTTTATAGCAGCTATCTGTAGTTTCAGACAGTTTTGATCTTCTATGGTAGTGGTCGCATAATAGATGATTAAGGCTCGATTACGAAAAAATATAGATTTAGGCACTGCATTTTTTCGAGAGCCCCATTGCCCGCTTTTCTGCTTTTTACGAAGACAAAATACACTTTTGCAAAACCAAAAGATAAATCATCTCATCACTATAATACGGGAACATAACCGTGCCTTTAGGATGTAAGTAGGTCTTAGAACTCTGATGTGCATTGTCGATGCTTATTTATGTTCTAATTCTTTCGTCATTCTATAAAATGCTTAGGTAATGCGCGCTAAAGAATATTAGCCCTTTTTAGAGCTGGGCGTCTACTGGAAATGGGTGTCATTGGATCTTTCAGTGTACATTTTCTGATATATTCCAAGCTGATATTTTTTGTGTCGAGATTTTTATTGAATAATTTTATTTCGTACATTTTAATTCTATGCTTAATAAGATTGTGTATTAATAAGTATATGTAATTAAAATCTGCGTTAATATCTCACAAAATCAATACGAATCTTCCCCTCTGCATGCTGTGTAGTGTCCGCATGCTCAAAAAATGTTGAGGGTCATCTTAAAGAGGTGATGTTAAATTGTTAAATACCAATGTTTATTTAGTTTTTTAGAAAAACAAGACATTTTTAGATGTAATTGTCCTGAGAATGTTCACCGTACCTAGACACTTTAGTACGTTTGGAACGTACTTTTAGCCTAAAAAGCAAGCAATATTACTTTAGAAAATAAGGATATTCGAAATTTATTTCTATTTTTTTACGTAGTAATTAATATACTATTTTCATATCTTTGAATTTAGTTTCTTTCGAGGTTTGAATTCGCGCTGAAATACTCTTGTCTATTTGAGAATGGGGAGTACGTTTTGTAAAAATATTGCTGCCTAATTTAGGTTCAGATGCTAAAGGTTATTATATTGTTCCCTATGTGTGAATTGTTAATTTAAGGTTGATTTTTTTTGTTTTTGTTCACTCAAATAGTAAGGAAGGAAGAAACGTGCGTTCAGAACTCCTTACTGGCTGCTTAATGTTTTAAATAATTACTCTTTAATGAGTCTGAAACATTACACATTAAACAATGATTAATTAAACTGCAGTTTATCACTGCAGTGGTTTTTAAATTCTTTTAAAAATTTAGTTACTTATTTCAATACTTAATTTCTAGCAAAATTTGGCTAATTCTTCTTTTATGTTATTTAAAACATTTTTTGTCTTAATAAATATTGCAGCGTGCTTGCGTGCTCGTAAGAGTGTGAATGGACAGGTTCGATGATAGGTTCATAAAATTTACTTATCAAAAGAGCACTTCACAGTTCCAAAACTTTCGACAAAAATACGTTTACAAGTGTTCACAATAATACAGAGTCCAATCAGTAGCTACGCTTAAAACTACTAAGAACGCTAAAAACAAGCGGACTTACATATAATCTCCAATATGTTATATACTGGCATAATGGACTTGAATATAATCTCAACTCCCTTGATCTCTGCAGGTAAATTATCCTAATTCTTTACACTTTCCTTAACGAGCGCCCTTTCTGTATTAGGTAAAGCGATTATTACTATATAGACAAAATGTTACAGACTGACGTGTCGTAAGGTTCAATCTTCGACACAGTGCTCTATCCCATCTATTGATTTTTCAATGTTTGATGATTACCAAAATTGTATGACAGCATGCTACGGCGACGATACGGCAATTCTTTCTAGTTCACTAAACCCCAGTTTCGCCATTACCTAGATTCAAAATAGAATGCATGAAATAGAGAGCCGTCGTTGGAAGACGAGCATCAAAGCCTTCAAATAAAAATTGCTACTACATGGCCATCACAGACGTAAAAACGTTAATAACAATCTATCGCTTTTCAGCGAAACTATCCCCTTTTCGAAAACTTTTCAGTGAAAGTCAGCAAAGCGACCTACTTGCGGGTTCGTTTCAAAAACGCCCTCCCTTGGAATGCACGGATTTCGACTGTCATTGGCAAAGCCATAGCTGTTTCAAGAAAATTAAGGCCTTCTCGACACTCGTCCTCCTCACTAGACTTTGCAGGGAAAAAGAGGATGTATATATCTATTTTGCGACAAATTCTCACATATGTCTCGCCTGCCTGGAACGCTGCTTCTAAGTCAAACCTCATTAAATTGCAGGTTTTCTAGAACACCTTTTCACGCCTTATGACAGAAGCTCCCTGGTTTATTAGAAATAAACAATTACCAAGAGACTTAAAACTGGGCGACCTTATCATCTTCATCAACAGCAGTTCTTACATCAAAGCTATACACAACGAGGACGTTTATTAAGAAGACAGCTTTAAATATAATTTAATGGAAACGGACATTAATCTAAGACCATATTACTCATGTCCTCAGAAATCACACCCTGAACAGTTAACCCTTCCCAGCTTACATTCCGTCTCATTCATGTTATATTTTATATTTTCTTTTTATGTTATTATAATATTACAATTTAATTAAACTGCTTTGCATTCATCTCGATTAGAGCTGTTGATGCACACACCGTAGAGTACCATCTATCTCTGACAGGTCCGAAATGCTTACTTGCTTATTCGAACGTTAAAATCTGAATCGCCATTTTACACCTTGTGATCATACATGACTCCTGATCTGTCTGTTTTACTCACAAGCGACTTACTCTCTTCACTTGCTTCTACTGTAGAATCATTACCCACCACCTTTTAGTTCTGGGGCCATTGTAGAGTCATTAGATTATTTTGAAGCAGAAGATGTGAAAAATAGTAATACCTTCTCCGGGAGTCGAACCTGGACCTCTCCAATACACGCTGAGTGTGCTACCGTTACACCACGAAGGCATGCAGAAAGAAGGGTGAAAACACTTTATAAAATGAACTGTAATTTCGTATATAGACGTTTCGAATTTCTCTCAGGATTTCGAAGTCATTATTCTATCCTCCTATATTGGCAGTTATGACCACTGCCAATATATTGCACAAATTATTACATGCTTTCTCTAGGCATTGTATATAATATGGAGATGTCTATCATACTTTGCCGGTTTGTCATTTACTATTCGATTGAATGCTTAGGCAATGTATGAAATATTTAATCTTTTTATACATTGCCGGCCAGTTTTCGTCATTCCATCAAATGCTTAGGTATTCTATAGAATGCAGTATTTTATATTTTGCAAATAACGTATATATCATATCATATGAGGAAAAGACAAAAATTGAATTAGCTGTTTCTTAGAATTTTTAGCTTATAGCAGGAAAAAAATACAAAATCGTGAAAAGGGAGCTATGACTGTGCTGCCTTTCTATTCACAACACAAAACTGATTTAATTCTTGAAGCTGGATGTATGGAAAAGTTGAAAGGGCTTGATATTAACATATAAAATCATATACAGAGAGATAAGTGGCTTGAAAAATGCCTGAAATGCTTCACTTTGATTAAGGAAAATTAATTAAATGTACGATCATTAAAATTCTAGCTCATAAATCTAAAGAAAAAAGTGCCATTATAATACTTTGAAGAGAGTAATAATGAAATGGAAATTTTCCAGCGGTAGTAATCAATAGCAATATTTTTTTTCTGAATTGTTATATTTATACATTCTATTTTCTGTTAGAAATAATTTATCAGAGAAATTTAGCAACAACGCCATAAAAATATGAACTAAATTGCGAGCGCAAATGAAATAAAACGCAGCAAAATAATGAACTAGAGGGAAACAGAAAAAAATAAACTTACAAAGAGAAGAGTAAATACCAATTATTTCCTCTCAGTCGTAAACAGCTTGCAGTGAAATCAGATTAATTATTGAAGTAAAGGTTTTATCTTTTTTTCGTGTGCCGAATAAATTCTTGCAGTAATACAGACAGCTGCATTCTAAGCCTTTAGCTATGAAATTTGCTGAAAAGATGCATTTCTATGCAATATCATTAACGAAAGGAGAATTTTAGTTACTTTTGAGTAATGCAATAGTGCTTCTAATCCTGAGGCAATTTCAATCCCAAACAAGCATTCGATGCAAGCATTACTTATGCGACTTTCTAAGAAGTTTAATGAAATATTAGTGTCCAGGTTCCTAATGCATTGTTCTGAATATTCCAAAAGGAATTGAACTTCGCGAAAAATATCAAAACAAAATTGTATTTTATAGCGTCTAAATGAACATGTAATTAATTTCCTAACAAAACGCTTTTAGCGTGGAACAAAAGTATATTCGTTCCTGCAAAGGTGTCTGTGTTCTAAGCCAGGCTTATTTCTTGTGAAGAAAAATGTGTAGTATGGAAAAGTACTTCTAATTTTAATAAATACATTATTAAAAAGTGCGTTACTGCAAAAAAAATTCTCTGCATTCATTGTGCCAATTTTACTTCCTTGTACGAAGTAAAACGAAAGCGCGAAAAATTTCGGGTATCATATTTCAGCGAAAATATCCATTTTAACAGCTATCGAATGTAATTTAACGATGTTTCTGCGTGACATCTGTACGTAAGAACAGAATAAAAGACTGCTTTCCCCCCAAAAAAATTATTAAACTGATTTAAAATGGATTCTGAAGAGAATTTTTCGTGGCGCCGTGCGTATAAACGTATGTATCTAGCATAACTCAAAAATGACTATCTTCAGAACGTTGATATTTTGTATATAGGACTACTATAACATATAGATGTGCACCTATTTTGGTTGCAATCGGCAGGACCGAAAGTTTAGAAATATATTTATATGTATAACCACTCTGTTACTCGGCTCAGTGATCTCAGTTTCTTTATTCTTATGTGTTTGTGAATTATGCATTGTTTGTTTTAAAAATGATTGAATTATGTTGTTCTTATCTTCCGGTTAAGTTTTCTATGCCTTTAATAAATCTGCATGCAATATTTGTAGAATTATCCACAATTTAAAAATTGTTTAAGTGTGGCTAAGCCTAATTATTATTACCATAGCAGCCATCTTTATTTGCATTTGAAATTTAGCAGAATACTGGATTTGTTGCCAATCTAGAGAAACAAAGATAAGGTCTTCTCTATTCTGAAATTTATTCGAGGAAATAAGTGTATAAGATTTACTTAGTAATTTTAATACGGGTATTTTGAGTTTAATGCTTTTATGTGTTGTCGCGAAGTGAGAACTGAATTAATTGAATGAGAAATACTGAATTGTCTGTGAAAAATTGTTCCTTTCTTATTTGTTTGTTTAATTTCTTTTATAAATCGTTTTAGATTCATTATAGTATTTGAATAAAACATGTGGCAAAGATTATATTATTCTTCAGATGATATACATATTTTTTTGTGCATTCTGAGTTATAAAATGAATGAGATGTAACGCTTTTAAGTGAATCTAATGCCAGAGTGTCGCTATGATAAACAAATATAGTGAATTTTAAAGAGTGCACTTATTCTATTGTGTTTTATGCGTTATTGACGAAGTAGATTTAATTCAGTCCAATAAGTTCAAATGAAACGCAAGAAAAAAAAACGCGATTAATTTAATATTCCATACAAGGAAGTCATGTAGTGTACACATTAGATTTTTTTATCGCGCATTCGTCCAGTGTATTTTAGATAACGCATTATTATAATGTACAAGATGAACTTAATGTGTTTAGAATACGTGGAATGGGAACGTTTTTCATAATTGGTAATTCATTGTTAACTGCAATCCGGTACCCTATAGCTCGTACTGATTCTGAAAGTATTAAAATTCTTTCATTAGAAGCGTGGAATTTTTGCCACAAATGAAAACGAAACATTTGTGTCATCATAAAATTTGCAAAGCTTTATCATAAAATAAGCAAATTCATCCTTTTTAATTGCTATAAGTTGCCCAAACGGGATGGTGGGTAGTGACTCTGATTACCACACTGAAGGGCCCGGGATCGTATCCCGGAGAAGGCATGGATGGTTTTAAATGCCTGTGTGGCATAGGGCACTGAAAATAGCGGCGAGCCAAAAGTCCCTTGAAGGAGCCAAAAGTCCCTTGAGAGGTTG
>KK117195.1:651592-663818 GCA_000611955.2 Stegodyphus mimosarum
ATATATATATATATATATGTGTGTGTAAAATATAAGAAATACGATGGCTTGCTCTATGCGAACAAGCAGCCTCTAATTAAGTTTCCGCAATTTCAAGATCCCCCCCAGAGCAGTACTTTCCAGATCTCTCTCGCCTGTTATATAACCGCTACTATAAACCGCTCTAAGCGCCATTTTTCGTCAGATTGCTTTCTGCTATTCCCTTCTATGCAAGCGCTTCGCTCTGTCTCTTCGTCTTTCCTTTGTTAAAAAATATATATGGCGTCGAGTTCTAAATTTGCTAGTATTGCTATTTAAATTATTGTCGAATATGTGATCTTCGTCTATAGAAAAATCAGCTGTCATTTTAATCGAATAAAGAGTTTCTAAAAGTGAAATTCGTCTGTCTTCAATTCTGCTTGTTTCTACTCGCAACGAAAACATCCGGACTCTCGACTGGAAACACACACACACACACACACACTCGTGTGTACGTGTGAGTATGTGTGTGTGTTTGTGTGGTAATTTTTACTGCGTCGGAATGCGGGTACTTTAAGAGCTGGCAGTCATGATGCAGAGTGGACACACGAACAGATAACGTCGACACGAATGAATTTTGAAGAAGTCCCAAACTTTATTTCATGCATATAAAACCTTCTTAGTAGATATTTATCCAGTCATAATGAAATACAGTAAATCCTATGTACACTGACTTTTAAAGAAATGGCGCAGGCATCTGAGAAGCGAAGCAGTTGGAACATATTAGCAGTGGCGAAGCTAGGAGAAGCTAGTTTTTTTGTGCCAAGAGTATTTATACTAAGTACACGCAGAAAGTACTATAAGGTATCATTGGTTAATGTTAGGTTGTTATATAATTATGGAAGGATCTCGAATCTGGGAGAACAGATGAATTTAGGGGGGGAGAGCCTCAAATCTAGAATCATTAATTTTGAGGTCGCCAATTATTTTTGAAGCAGCCTTCGTACTTTGTTATATTTTAGACACCGCCAATAGATAAATACTGGAATGAATTTTGTGTTTCTCGTTTTCGCTAATAGAAAAGCTGTTAGATTTTTTTAATGTGTAGAGTTGCGCTTTGGTGTGAAGGGAAACCAAAAAGCAAAAAAAAAAAAAAAAAAACTTATAAAAGCCTGAGTTTTGTGTCACTACAACCGGCCGGAAGTGGTGGGCATTTCATTATGGAAGTACTTAACAGGTAACCACCGTTGTCTCCTATGAAGAGAGGGACATTTACAAGGATGTCTTCTCCTCCGAGATTCGAACCCGGGGTCATCGCTACGGCAGTCAGGGTCACTAATCACTATACCGGCTAGGCTACGGGAAAGCAAAAATTAAGACTGCATGCAGCAAGGAGGTCGACAAAGACCAAACCAGAGCATAGTGTTAAATTAAATCTTTGCCATTTCTAGGTGCCACAATTATTGCATTTATGAAGCCGATTTTTGGAGAGTGATAGCTAAGTTTTCTCACATGGTACACCTTATTAAGGAGATATTTTTTCTTGCATTGTTAATATTGTTTAATTTATACAAAATGTCAATTTCACCGATGTTCTACGCAGTTGAAAATGCTGAAGTTTGACTTGAATAAATTCGAGCAGATTTATGTTTTAATAGATTGTACAATATATGTGGCATAAATACAATTTTTACGTGCAATGGAAAATTTTAAAAAGTCACGTGATTCGCTTTCTTCAATTAACTGCGCAGATTGGATCCAATTATCATTTAATAGAAACATGTCTGTATTTTAAATATGTTAATTACGCTGATAACGTTTATCTATGCATAAAATTATCTTTATTTACAATATTTAACACTTTTAGCAAAAATATATGCCAATTTTTGTAGTTATTGATTGCTGTAATTAAATTATTAATATGTAATAAAAATTAAACGCAGAAACATGACCTTACTTATTATACAATCCAGAATGGTTCAATTTTAATGCATACTTTATACCAAATTTGAAAAGCGGCACGCGCTTTGTCGTGATAAACGTTTTTCTAGTGAGTAATACTTTAAGGAGCGTAAAAAATATTTAAAGTTAGAATTCTTATGCATGAACAAATTCTAGCTCAAACCTTCCACTTGGAAAACGAAAAAAGGTAAAAAAGTGCTTTTTGTCATGATTCAGCATCTTCCTTATCCTTGCCGAGTTTTGGCGACGCGAATTTACCTGCTCTTTATCTGCAAAAGGGCAAAAATTATTGGAAGCCCCCTGCGCCTGGGCTTAGATTTACTGTTTTCCGCGAAGATCGTAAACCTCCTCTGTAGGTAGTGTTTGTTCGAGAACAGCGATCAGTTTTCGAATTCTTTGCATTCCCTTGGAGTTCTTGCTTGTTGTTTGCCCTGCTTGTACCCAAATGGAAGGAATAACCATGAGATGAGGCATCTTTAGAATTAAGCCTTCCGTCGACATACAGTTTGAGTTTCGTGTTTTGGTAGTTAACTTTCGATGCGCTGCTGCCTTATCCCACTTGGACTGTTTCTATTTGGAATGGCTTGTGAATTGAGAGTGGAATGAATATAAAAATTCCTTTGTAAGTTAGAGTTTGTATTTCTTGTTTATTCAAAAGATATTTGGGTAGTATAATTTTATTTTGACAGTCTCTTGAAAATTAGGTGAGAGAAATTTGGATGCAGGGGAACGAATAGGCTTAAATATTCCAGGATGATATTTTCACAGATTAAATAGAACCTTTTTCTTCAGCAAGAGCGAAAGAAAGGAGAGGAAAATAACTATCCACATGAGGACAACAGAGAATTCGAGAATGTTCTAGCAGAATGCCAGAACATAAAGCCACTGTTGCCATCTATTTACTGAAAAAAATATGATGTGGAGAAAACATGATTTCCTTGTGCGGCCTATTAAAGTTTACATACTTTTTTCTGCCCTTCGTTTTAACTTTTATCCTCGAATTATTCTAACTTGATAAACCGATCCCTCAAGGCAGGTTGAAAATGACATGAAAAATTGCAGACTTTTTAAATAAAATCTCCTGGTCAATTTTCGTGGTACGGGAGTCCAAAGTCTTTTTATTTAAAAAAAATTAGTAATTATTTTAATTCTAATAATAAATTTAATTTAAAATTTTTAATTTAAAAAAAGTTTTAATAAGTATAGGAACCATGAGATCGAATCAAAAGTTAGATTTAGCTATTTATCCGCATTTTTTTTTTATTTGACATTGCCAAAAAAACATGAGTATTCCATCGTTGAACCCATTTCTATAATTGAAAGTATACATCTACGATCAACGATTGAGAAAATAAAGATTGAGTACGAACTTTTAACCCGGGTAAAGGGGCGGGTATGTATATATATATATAGTTTAGTATGGGCAACTGCAATAAAAAGAGAGTTGCACAGCTACATGCTATAGCAGTCTCATTTTTTAAAATTTCAACATTCTACGACTAATCGTTTTTGAGTTACGCGACATACATACCTACATTTATATGTAGTACGTACGTATAGACGTCAGAAAAAAATCTCTTGTGAATCCGTTTTAAATCCATTTTACAATCCGTTTGGGAAAAAGAGTCCTTTACTCTGTTTGTACGTACAGACATCATGAAAAAAAGGAAGTCCAAACGGTTTCGAAAACGTTCAAAATGGATATTTTTATTGAAACATAATACTCGAAATTTTTACATCTATGGTACTTCTGAAATGCAATACTTCCTTTACATCAAACAAAGAAGGAATAAGGAAAGAAAAGCAACTGAAAAGCAAATGCTTTAAACGTTCAATGGTGAAGAGGATTTAAAACTGAGATCACTACCACAACCGAAAAATTTTAATGAATACGAAACACATCCAGAAATTCCGTTTCTTCAAAGGAAAATGTTATTGGAATAATTTTGGTTACAGAAATGACAGTTTTTTCTGTACTTAAATATTAACACAAACACCTTAGTAGAAGTTTCCAAATTTTGAGAATGTGACAAACTCAACCATTCGTATTACCATTCTTCCACCAACCATGCTCATAAGATTCCTTCAGCCCAGCAACGCCGCCGTTTTTGTATGCATTCCATTTTGCTGTATTCCAAGTTCCAACGACTTTTATAAGCAAATCGTGATATATTTTCCCTTAAACTCAGTTTTAAAATATGAGCTTATTGAATTTGCCAGCAATGGAAGAAACTATGGAAACATTTCTGTAAGAATACAGAATTTTGCTGAAATCTTTTTGAAGAGAACAATATGGAAAATCGTTTTCTCGATAGCATCCATTTCCAAGAATTGCATGAAACTTAGTCTCCGCAAATCTCTGATGACTTTTAAGCGAAAACAGATCGCTGTGTATTTCGAGAGAAGAAGTGTGTAAAAAATTTCCAGAAGGATTTGAAAAAAAAATGTAAGTGTTTTATTATTTTTACTGCTTAACGTAATCCTTATTTAATAATTCAAATTTATATTTTTAATTGTTAAAGTACGTTTTCGTTCCATGTGTTGATAACGTTTACCCACTTAGGATAAATAACCATTGTTTGGGAATCTTTCTTAAAACAAAAATGCGAAAATCACCAAAACCAAACAATTGATAAATAACTTTTACCTGTTCTTCTGTAAAAATCCGCCATTTTGCGACAAAAGGGTTGCGTAAGTACGCTTCCGTCCGTTATAGCTTAGCATCTGTGAAAATGAAGTTATAAGAGTTATACTTCTGTTGAAAGCTGGCACAAGCATATCTTTCCTCGAACGAGTTCTTTAACTTAAATCTATAGAAGGCTGTAGCCAACTTTTCATAACTTTCCATTCGATGCCCTGGACTTGGGCAAATTCTTTTCAAACTTAAACGTAATCTAACCAGGAACACTCTTACAATTCTACTTCGTAGTTGTAAAAGTAACGGATTATTAGACACTCCTCTGAAAGAAGCAGATGAACCTGTGATCCTTTGCTTTCCTGCGTTGAAAGTAGTGGATTGCAGATTCCCAGCTGATGGTAATAATCACCTATCTGAAAGTAGCAGATTACAGATTCACTAATGAAAATAGTAATCACTGGTATGGAAGTACCAGTAATTAATTAATGTGAAAGAAGTAGACCACAGATTTCTCTTTCGAAGTTAATAATCCCTTGCCTGAAAGTAGAAGCTCGCAAATTCCGTGCTGGAAGGTAGTAATCACTAATTTAAAAGACATATAGCGCAGAACTCCTGCAGAGAACATTGATCACTGGTCTGATATTAATGTACAATAGATTATTTACTAAAGGCAGAAGAAGCTGTGGAATTATTGTTGTCAGAAATAAAGCAATACGACTTTTCTGATGGCATGCTGAAAATTTGCAGCATTCATCCATTTCTTATCGACTTTTTAAATAAGCGCCAGAGAGATTAAGTGTATTACGTTTTTGATATCATTTTACCTTACAGTATAAAATGTCATGTTCTTTAATCTAGGTTGCTAGCTAGAGATAAATAGACGAATAAAGGCAAAAAGGGAGAAAATGTAAATTTTCATGATTGATTTCCATGGTTCTGAATCATGTTCAGACTTTTGATGTTAGTGATAAACTGGATTCTAAATTGGATCCGTTATTGCAACGAAGACAAAAGTGTTTGCTGATGGAAGAATTAATAAGAAATCGCAAAAATTAGATTACAGTATAGCAACTGAAGAATTACAAAATATAAAGAAGATTGCACAATTTTGCGTGGGAATTAAAGTAAAGAGCAATGGAGAGACCAATTTTACCATTGTAAAAATTTACAGTAATACCGACGCTTCTATAAATATAGTTAAGCTTATTAACCATATTTAAAAAAGCGGCAATATTACTGTAATCTTTCATATATAGAGAAGAAAATATATATAGAAGCAAACAGCAAGCATATCATTCAAATAAATTTCTTACCACATTTGATAGACCATAACTGATGTATTCTTTATATTGATGGTAGAATTCTGAAAGGAGCGTAGTCAAAATAATTATTAGTGGTGGCATATACAAACTGAGAATTTGGGCAGTTTTCCAAGTAAATGATGCATGTTTTAAAATTTCAAGCGAACGCACACAATGCTGTTCCTTTGCATATCAAGAACTGTTCTTTTCAAAAGATGGGGTGTTTCAGCTTTTTATCCAAATTTTGTTCTGTGTGTTTGGTATCCAAATTTTGTTCTGTGTTATATTGTTGTGATATAAGGGTTCGTAAAAGACCTATTAAAAATTAAGCGAGAGGAAAAACAAACTTTTTACTGAAAAAATGCAATACTTACGGCAAGATAAACAGTTGCAGATATCTCCAAAGAGAAAAAAAAATGTATCGCAAACTATGAATATCCCAAAACAAAAAACAGATATAACGCGAAAACCTCTTAAGCTATCAGGACTTCTGCAGATTCTAGTTGATTTTGCATACATAGCTATAGTCCTGGCAGGAAGTCCTGAGTAGGAATAGGGAACTTACTGAAAGCTATGTTCGTGCGTGTGTAGAGGATACAACAAAGAGGGTGGAAATTACTCTTTATTTGCTTACTTATCGATTTTACATACGTTCCCGTACTTCAGGATACAAAGACCAGCCACTTGTAGTCTGAACGTAAAAGAATATAAGGCTACTAACTAGCTAAAATTTAAATAAGAGCTAACTTTTAAATATCTTACACAGATGACTAGCACTAAGACTGGCCTTTTAAATTAGTACGGTTGTAGTATGCAAACTGCAGAAAACTACAATACGTCTTTAACTTTCAAGAGGGTTAATTTCTGGCCTTAAAAGAGGACAGTAACTGATGAACACCTCGCGTGAAAACTCGTAGCAAAAGAACTCTCTTTCCTTCTTTCTACTCTCTTGACAAATGTCCATAACTTAAATACTTAAGCGTTAGCACGTACAATGTGCATAAACATATTCACGCGTTAATTCTGGACGGAAGTGGAAAACAAGAGATGATAGTAAAGTTTTAAAATAAAATAAAAGTTAGTTAAACTTAAGATCCTTACAAAGCAGCTTTATTTCTTTGATTACGCAAACATACGAAGGCTGTCTGCCTACGGAAAATGATGTTTTTGTGCAGGTCTTTCCAAGAAAAACTGGCTGTTATACACATTACACGTGGGGAAAACCACGAAACGCTCATGAAACCTGCCGGTTCGCCTGGCATCGAACCCAGCTCGAACTTCCAATTTTCAGCGATATTGTCGCTCAGACATGTGAGCCCATTCCTAATCAGAATTAGGAATATCATCGAAATCACTTGCGCATCAATGTATGAAGCAGTAATCAGCAAACAGAAGCTTAACACAATCGTACTATTCTTAACTAAACTACCGAAGTTACAGAATGACTCTAGAATCCAACGCAACGGTTATTTACAGTGGTGCACAAGGGAAGGTATAAACTCTTCTGGAAATTTCCAGGAAAATCTTTCGTAAGGCTTCATAAACGTATCAAACACTCGAAAGATATGTCAAAATTAAATGTTGCATTGCCACAAAAAGTCGTCTTCAAGGTCCAACGGTGTTATTACCGCTCTTATCCCCGTTACTGTTTAAGCTATCTCTATAATTCAAATGTCATTCGACTTAGAATTAAACTATGTACAATCTTATGCAGGGATAAAAACAAAGAATCGATATAAGTAGACACAAATTCAGAATAAGCAAACATAAAAACATGACATCAAAGGCACTAAGTAAATAAACAAGAGCAATACATACTAGTAATACAAATACGTAACATCTAAATTATTTATCAAAACATATGTTAAAAAATTTACAAACACCTGACAATAACCCAATTTCTGAATGTCGCCCTGACAGTAACTCAGCTTTAAAATATAATGCGACTGATTCTCTGTTCTCCTACAAATTTGCTTATATGTTTCAAAATTTCTTATACTGTACAGTTGAATTACAAGCAACCAAAACCTACGAAATAACTTAAAAAAAAATCGATCTGTAACTTTACACTAATATGACATTATTTTGAGGACAAATACCTAATGTAATCCTCTACTTACTTCTTTTATCTTAAAATTACAATCAAATTTGGTGGAATACATGCCCTTCTCTTGCTTTAAGAATTGTTAAATTCGTTTTCAATAAATTCTTTATTTCAGACATGCAAGCATAAACTTTTCTCCCTTTTGGCCAATTACATACACTTCAGTGCATTTGGGGAAAAACGTAATCATGCACCATGCAGCATCGAGGAAGGAGCGGGGGAGGAGAACAAAGAAGAAGTTATAAGAAAATGAAATGAAAATAAAGAAAACTCCTTCGTTCATCTTCTTCATTTGTTTTGCTGAGAAATTACACGCTCTGCGCTGAACGGGAGGTAACCATCTGTTTGAAGTTTAAATATTTATTCACGGAAAAAGGAAAGACGGAAAAAACAAGTTTCGAGTGTGTTAAGAATCGTGAAGAAAAACGAAAGTAATTTGCAATTATCGGACAGTAATTATTAGAGAAAGAAACACAGTAATCCTCAAGGTAAATATTATATCTGGAATCTGAGTTTTCAATCATTCTTTTTCGTTTGTTTGTAATTTTTAATTTTCTAGGTCTGCAACTAAGCAAACACGTCTAGAAACACTAAGACGTGGTACATGGGCAGCAGACACGAACAAGTATTGCGTGAGGGAAAAAATTGCATTTGAAACGCTAAAAAAGAAATAGTGGTATTATCGCGGCACTTTTACCTTCTCCTTGATCTTACATGATGAATTATGCCTCAATCGTGATGTAATAAGTTTATATGCAAGTAAAAGAAGACATAAAGTATATAGTTTATTCTTGTATTTCCGTTTATTTTATTATCTACCAAATGATGACCTAAGACATGAAGACCTGTGCTGTGGCTAGCACTAGATCCTGACGTGTGTTAAAAGTCCATTGTCGAAAAGTGCAGGGAAGCAGGTCGCGTGACTCGGCCCACCAATGGGGAGTTTGCTCGGAGACCGCTTGTTCATTGGCTGCTAGTGGATCCCAGGGTAGTCTTGCAGGAGATGTTGGGAATAGTCATGTGACTTCAAGAGCCAGTCCTAAAGTTTTGATGATGGAGACTAGCGGTTGGATCTCCAAGGTCATGTGATCGACTGCAACTTCAGAGGTAGACATATTTATAGGGTTGCCTACCACGTCTGGCAGTTTTTTTTTACGAGGTTTGCTGAGAACCAATTAGAAACTAAGATAACCGCTGCGATGATTGGTTTTGCTAGTCACGTGATTATGAGTTAGTCAGTCACGAGGCAGATTCCCTGTATGATTTAAGATATGCTCAACACAACATCAAAATTAAGATATGCTATTGCTTACTCACTACCCTGACTCCTGATGGATGAATTAAATTATGATGGAATCTCAAATACCTTTACTGCATGCCACTTTTCCACGATCACCTTTGTGTGCTGACGCCTGGCGCCTTTTATAACTCGATTACTATTGGCCTATGGCGAATTCTAAGACACAGGAGAAAGCTCTTTTAGTAGCTGAGTCCTGCTACTACAGTATTTCACATTCACAATTCTGGCAGTTTTGTGAAAAGTTGCTCTTAGGGCTTCAAAAAATGCCTTTCTGAAATTTTCAAAATATCTCTGAGTCAGAAATGACAAAGATTATTAAACTGGTAACAAAAAATGCCGCCAAAGCTCACGGAGCAGAATTTTTTGTCGTAGTTTTTAAATGATCTGTCTTCACAATTTAAACATCAGTTCATTTGAGAACTTCAAAATCTGCGAGGTGCTGTTTAACTTAATATTGTCACAATCGTTTAACTTAACGATTAAATAAAAATTCAATTTGAATGAAAATAAATAAAAGACTATTAGATCAAATGCACCGAATAAATGAATTAATAAATAAAAGCAACGCGTAGTATTGTAAGGTTTTAGTTTAAACTAACAAAGTTTTATTTTAATTTGCCTTTTTCTATCTGTTCTTATTTCAACTTCCCGTTAGAATAAGCGCGCGTTTCAGCTTTATGCTAATTTGAAGTGGAGCCAAGTTTCTATTTAAGCGGTAGGTAGGAACCTCTCAGTGTGAGAGAGCTTTTAGTCTCAGACCACTGCTACTCTGTTCGACGTTCGCCTGAGCAGCTAGTATTTAAATTCTAAGTGCGTTAGTATTAGTTAAATCTTGCTACGCACCCTTTAGCCTGGAGGCCAACCTCGCGTTTATAGCTCTGTGAGCAACGACAACTTAATTTCTATTTAGTTTTAGTTTAAATTATTTGATTGTTCAGTTCCCTCCCGAGTTGGGAAGTGGCTGTATATAATTGTGGTTTAATAAAAGAGGATTTTTAAATCCTTCTGAAGTGCAGTTCTACCACTTAACCACAGTTTTCTACCACAGAACATAGCTGCATTCAGCTCCCTGTTCAAGATCAGGACTTAAAGTTTTATCGAAAATGTTCGCCAAGAATATGCACCGAACACTCAGTCCTGACAGTTTTACAAGTATTAATAAAAATCAGAATACAGTTAAATAAAAATATTACATTACGATATGATGCCTAGGATAAAGTTAGAGATGTTCTCAGTAAAGACTAAAGCATCATCAAAGTCTTGAAATTCGTTTATAAAAGAAAATATAAAACAGAATCAAATAACTGTATGAATAGTTTATATAGAAAACAAAATTCAAAGCATCGACTTCCTTTTTGCTTGTTAAAGAAAGATGTCCCTATGATTCATACATAATGTAAATAAAGCATTTGAATATTAGGAATACGTAAATTTGGATCAATTTCCCTTGTTTTATTCGTCTATATATTCTAACACATTAAGCAAGATCCTCGGGAATTTCATATAGGCATCGAAAAATAAGTTATATTGCGCATTTGCCTTTATATCAGAAATAAAATATTTTATCGTTTTCCTCGTTTTTAGAAAATTATTTTGTTTCTATCAATCAAAACAAATATTAAGAATTCTAGACAATAATGCAAAATTGTTTTGAGTTTCTAGAAATTTTAAAGCTTTTTACATTAAATTTTATTTAAGAATTCGTTAATTTGGCCATAGTATTCATTAATTTTGTCAGAAGAGTAGTAGATTTTTCTGAGCACGTCGTTTGTGCAATCAGAAAGATCACCTGCTTAAATTGAAACAGAAAGGTCGAAAGAAAAAGAGTAAATAATTCGAATTCTCCCAAATTGATGTTGGAATTTTTCAAAACATGTGCTTGAATGCAAGTCTGTATATGTTTGGATTGAAACGTATAATTTAGAATCATTACTAGCATAAAATTTACAAAATAAAGAGTGAAAAAGCAATATCATCTAGCAAATTTGTATTTAAATTTTGATTTTTAAAGTTATTTTATAACGTTTTTATATTTCAAAAGAAAAGATTTTGTGAAGAAAACGAAATACGATAGTGTACAATGATAAAATATAACTTTTAATGCAAATACGTCAGCATATATTTGATATTTGCAGCATATATTTATTTGATAAATATTTTTGATACCCCATGTTGCAAGTAAATATTTTTTTCCAAGTGATTTATTAACAGTTTTGAAAGTGATTTAAAGTGAAGAACATGGAATATACACACCTTCATAAGAAACATATATTTATCGCATTTATCTGAATATTAAATATAAATGCATTGCAAAGAGTCATGTGGACAAAGCATATTTTTAAGTCAAAGTGCTGTTGAGAAAAGTTACTATATACAGAATATTGAAATATAAATTCTTACATCTTTATATTTAAGAGTATCTGTGAAAAAATGCACATGCATGAAAGAAAGTTATAAATTCGCTTATCTGTAAAAGGTTTAATATTCATGTACTTAAGTAATAGTTTATATAAAAAAAATATAAATTTAAAACAAATTGAGTGTGTTTTCTGTAGTTATATAAGAATGTAACTTTATGCTTTGGATTTATGTCATCTATGTGATTATTACCTAATAATTTTTAAATAAAATGCTTCTGAAATATATAATCATTAATAAAAGCACCATAGCATTATTTGAAACAAGTATGCTTTAAGAGAGCATTTTAAATCATATCTTTATGTTACAGTTCTATAACCTTGTAGGGATTTATATTTATTTTAAATAACCAGTTAAATTTAATAATAAGTTATTTTCCTATAAGCCTTCATTCCCCTAATTATCAGTGCCAGAATATTTAAATTTGGTAGCGCACGTAAGAAATGCAAATTCTGCTAGTGGGGAAAAAGTTTAAATATCGATGTTCTAGTAGAGAAAGTTAGAGAGTCTGGGAAATCTCTGTGCGTGGTTGTAACGCAAGCTTC
>KK117195.1:663832-727107 GCA_000611955.2 Stegodyphus mimosarum
GGAAAGTTATGGAGAGTTTGGGAAATCTCTGTGCGTGGTTGTAGCGCAAGCTTTGACGTAGCATTTATTGCTGGTTAGACGTGGCTTTACAGCTATTACCTAGCTGTCACTAGACTCATTTACGCGCTGTAGGACACATAATTGTATGAGCCCTGTAGTTTAATTCCATTAATTGTTACTATTCTTATTTTTGAGTTTGGGTTCTACTGTTTCAGTTAACTCCAAAGCAGAGGCGTAGTATGTTAGCGTCAAGTTGACGCATTGTAAATAATTTAAAGAGGTAAATAAAGGGTAATTTAATAAAGGGTAGTTTCCACCCTTCTTCGGTGCAATCGCTATTTCTCCAGATTCTACACAACAGATAGACAGTAGAACGTTCCTACCTTATAAGAATTCGTTTACCAGTTATTTCATGTTAATTTGCTTTACTGTCTTTCTCATTGTTTAAGTGGGAGTTTTGTAAATATTTTTGGGAATATTTTCAACATAAATGCAATTTTTTTAACATTATTATGTTTATCAAAGAAATACACAAGAATTCTATTTATTGATAATCTGAATGGTTAGAATTGCTTTAAACAGCCCTTTGATGGGAAAAATGTTACCTGCTTTTAATATTTTGTTACGTAATGAAGGAAGGAAACCGAGAAAATAGAAATATAGAATTTTATATTACACATCCAAATACTCTAAAACAAGGTCTAGGAAAAGAGTAGTTAAAATTTCTACATAGATGGGATTAAAAATTTGTTTTCTTTCTTTCACGCTGATGGAGAGATGGAATTATTAATTTTTAGAAATCAACTCTTCCTTGTGCACGAAAATTTCAAAATATAATTCTTTTTTCAGCACATTCTGTTTTTTTTAGTAGTCAGATAAAATATAATTCATTACTGTATTGTATGGTTTACTACTTCCGCTTTAAAGTGAGCGACTTTCTTTAAAAAGAATGCTTTCTTGTTTTGAAAGGAATGGAAAAAGTTAAGGCATAATAATCAAATAGCTTATTGACTAGTAAACAAAATGCGTTAAAGAAAGAATCGTAGGGAAAAAAGGATACATTTTGAGTATGTGGAGGAACTAAATTCTGGAAGGTTATTATGTTAATCATCTTCTTTCTCCGTGTTCATGAAAGAATGAGAAAAATTTTAATCCACTTACGTTTAGTTTCCTTTCTTCATGACATTATGAGTTATCAAAGATCTTTATTTCTTATTCCAAAATGCTGTTTAAAACAAGATTGATTAATTTCAAATGATTCATAAATACGCCTCTTACGTATTTGTTTTATAACATGTTAAAAAATTGTTGTTTTATTAAAAATTGTTCTTCAGTATTCACGAAAATTGCATAAATATATAAAAACGGGCAAACGCATTTTCAACAAAATATTCAGCTCCGAACCCGTTTCATGTTCCTTTTTAGAGTACGTTTTTTATATGTGACACGAAAGTTCTAGTAACATCAGTGTCCAATGTGCTGTTGTAGCTTCTAGAACTGCAACAGGTACATGAACACATTAGAGAGTTCTTGTAGAACGTTGTACGAGCGTTTTTATAGAATATGTTTTACATGTTCATTACATGAAAGTGCCACTAACATTGGTATCTGATGTGCTTTTATACGTTAGATAGCTGTAATATATAGAATTGGTCTAAAACATTCCGGTAGAACATTAATTGAACGTTCTTTATATAATGTTCTTTATATATCATGTAACCAGTGCCAGAAACACACCGGTACTGAATTGATGTTGACGGTTTTAGAACAGTAACATGTCGAGGTGATACAGAACATTCTGATAGAGCATGGTATGGTAATTCTGGTAGAAAGCTGTATGAAGGTTTTTTGTGAACCAATTCTTAACCCATTCCAAGTGCCAGTAGCACCAGTAATAGTTGTGCTATTTAACGTTTCAGAACTGCAACACGTAGACGTCCTTCAGAATATTTTACCCTGATGTTTCCGATACGTTCATGCAGTACTTGGACTGAACGTTCTCTGAATGTTTTGGTACAATTTGAGACTTCCTGTATTTCCAAAAAGCGACTGCAACTTAAAATCTTTTGTTCCATTATCCCCTTACCTTCTCGTCGCTTCTTTCTAATATTCTGTTTTTATTTTAATATTCTCCATAAAAATCATACTTCAGATTTACAGTTTGACTAATTGAATACCAAGTGGTTAATATTATTAATTATTTCGTTAATGAAAGATTTACGAAATTAGTTAGAAATAAGTTCTTCCAATTAAAAAGTATAAATAGGCAAGTATTATTAATTACAATCAGAACTATACGAAAATGCATAAAACATTTCTTGAAATCGAAGACAATGAGAAAAATACTTAGCCAGCCATATCTTCTGATTTACAGTCCCTACAGAACTCATGAAGCGTTCCTTGAAAGAGAAGTTCAAGATAAACTTCCCTTTCTAAAGATATTAGTGCTCTTGGAACCATATTAAAAATAAAGTGGAATCAATTTATATAAAACACTCAATGCTACTTTTTTGAGGCATGAAATGATGTTATAGTATGCGTGCCAGAATTATAAGAGATTACATTCATCCCTACTAGTGTTAAATCGTTCAACGGTTTACTGACATATTTAGTTTCGAAGATTTCATTGTCCATTATTACTGTATTAAGTGTAGTAATAAGTTTTCTAAATGTGCCTTAGTAAAGTGCAATGGTTAATGCAATATATATTAAAAATGTATAATATAATGAGTATATGTAGCAGTGTGTTAACATGCGATGTAACCAGAAGAATTTTTAATTCCGCATGCAGAAAAATCTGATACTTTGCCCTTGTGTGGCCATGTACTGTCCTGAGTTCGGAGTGTAGCTTTAGATAGTTGCCGAATCCGCACTATACCCGATTAATCTATGCAAATCGCTGGGCTGTCCGGACTTGCTTTCACCTGTCACCTGTCAATTAAGTCTTCACTTGCTTCGTAATATAGTTTTATATCGTATGCGTTCGGATTTATGATGCTATGCATCATATTGATTGATCAACCAAAATATATTTCTAGACAGTATTTCAGAAAGTAATAATAATTGTATTTAACTAACTATATATTCTATGTACAGATAGACATCCATGATGGTTTGCCAGAATTTTGTTCTTTAAAGTCACCATAACCATCAGTATGTATTTTTCTCACTGTGTGACAATCCATTTAAAATTTTGAAGTTCGGCTTTCGAACCCTTGACGGATGGTGGCCTTTACTTCAATTTATGAGCGTGGCATTCTTTCGCCCTTTCGTCAGCGTCCTGGGAACCCACTGTACTCGTACTTTATGATATCCCAGATCTTTCCCAATCTTTCTCAGAATTGCTTAATTCAACTTAAATTAATCAGCTGTGGATCAAATGATCAGGTACCTGATTTCTCGAATAGCCTCGCTCACTTTCGCGCAATTGTCCTCTGTGGCAACAACATAGGTTTGAACAGAATGCAATAATCATTTATTCATTCACATCCTTTCCTAAGTATTCTTGCTGAATTTACCTCTGTTACTTTCGAAACATGCACTTTCTTCATCCGACAAAATCTTCAGCCGGTTGACATCCTTCAGTACTGAGTAACTGTATTACCTTAGATTGGATTTTTTTGGACGGAATGTATATGCGAAACGCCAACTTTCAATACCTATTCCACTTATACTGTGGATGAAGTAGGACATATGCCATGATATACAACTAAACAAGCCATTTCTTTCATCACACTTTATTATAATTATTGTCAACAAAAAGAGTTTATTTGATCACACCTTATGTATTCATTCAAATTTAATCGCAAATTTTGAGAAATCGATATGTTTGTGTTTGACAAGATAATTGCGGTCACACCTTTAAGACTGCAGTGCAGATTCATCTTCCAGTCTAGGAAGCAAATGAGCACAATAGCATCCTTAAAAGTGGTGATTCTCAGTTCCACCACAGCTGAGTAATGAAGGATTTGGTAGTAAAAGAAACACATATTTCACTGAGAGTTACTTCGTAAAAGTCGAAGAGTATAAACAAACTGAAGGATCAATTATGTATCAACAGTAGCTTTTAACAATTTATACAGTTTGCCTACAAATTAAAATTATCAAAATTAAATCGTCAAAGAGCAAATGGATTACAAATAACAAGACGGCTCCTTATGCTACAACACATAAGTTGCAGTTACAGTGTGCTAAATTTTAAACGGTCTTATGCATGTTTTATTTTGAGTAACATCTGGTCCGAGCGAATAGATACACTCTTACACAAAAACAAAAACGACGCAATGACAAGATATAAAGCAAATTGGACACAAATTGATATGCATACAGGTTTGGACGGAAAATGCAAAATTTTACATTTTGGCTGCCAATAAATGAACGGTTGTCGCTACAGCGCATATGATCTGCGCAACTAGCAGGGTATTTAAGAGGAGAAATTACGATTCCAGGTCATAAACTCTTCATGAATTTCATTCTGTGTACTCTGGTAGACAGTAACTATGACTTTTTAAATTCGGGCGCCAATGTAGATTTATTAGGATTATTTTAAAACAGAGCTTGAAGAAATAAGCAATGTTCTCCCCGGGACTCGAACCACAGACCTCTCGAATATGCACCGAGTGTGCTTGACCATTACACCACGAAGGTATGCTAAGAAGGCGCGAGAAATACCTTATAAGGTTTTTTGCACTTTTGCTGAATTAGCAGTCTATCAGTGCGCTGTTATACTCACTCCTGTTAGCTTTATTGTTAAGCAGCATTTTCTTGATACTTACGCCACATACGATTCAACAACAAAATTACAAAAAATTTAAAAGCAGCATTTGCTTAGAATTCCCGATGCAGTTTTAAGTGTTGGCATACGTTTTATATCTTTTCAGTCTTTTCTCATTTCATCATACAATATTCAGTTTTCTAAGTCAGATGGTTCGCAAAACATTTTTTGCCTTTTTATTCCAATTTGTGTGTGAACTTTATTTCTTAAATATCACTTACGCCACATAGAAAGAATTCAATTCAATAGCAAAATTACAAAATATTTAAAAGCAGCATATCTTTAGAATTCCTAACAACCTTCCGATAAAAAATATTTTACGAGTATTCCGTACAGTGTTGCCACCGCTTGCTCCAAATCGTTAGTTTGCTAATCAAAAATTCATTAAAATTTTGTAAACTATGAAATATAAAATTCGAAATTCGTGTTTCTAGCGGCGCATGTTCGGATGGAGAACAACGTTATTCAAAATTTGATGTACCTACATACAGTCGCTTTTTCATAGTGTGAGGAACGTACATACATAAGTGCAGGTTCTTAAAATTTTAACTTCTCTAAAGCTAATACAAAGTGAGTATTTGGTGGTAACACCTTCAAAAGTGGTCATCAAACCAAAACTGAAATAAAGATATCACGTAATAATTACTGAATATCGGTTGTTTATATAGGTAGGTAGAGTCAGAAAGTGCGCAGTTTCAGAAGGGGTAGTACAGTAAAATCTACATCAGCAGCATCCGTCCAGGTTTCTCATACGTTGATTAATTACGATAATTCCATGCATGCATGCTGAATTCATAAGAAGCACATCCATGTGACAGTCGAATTTAATGCCAAATTTGTTTATTATATCCTTTAGGCATGCATTATCGGATAAAAACGTCCTGGGTGCATGTAGGTAGTACTGATAAGTAGTCGTTGCCTTAAGCGAATTCCAAAAGAAATAATTCTCATGTTATAAGGTCTGATGAATGAGGCAATTGATATTAAAAAAGAAAAAGCAACTTATTGCTTTTCATCTCCAGCAAGTCCGATCCAGGGCTGTGGAAGAACTGAATTCAGAAATTTGCCAATTCCGGCAAAAAGGAAAAGGAGCTTCTGTGTAATGATCAAAGGTTGGTACTTAGTTGGGGTTGCATAAAAATGAATGAACAATCACAGTTTTTTCGGGAAAGGGAAAAGGCATTTTATCGTGCAATACCGCAAAAAAAGTGTCGAATTTCGGAAGGATGCTTCTAAGTATAAACAAAATTCACTCTTTGGTTTAGTTATTGAGCTGAATTTCTATAATCTGCAGTATACAGAAATGTTTCTGCAGAATTACATTGCTGCGAGTTCTGTGAGATTTCGCAGCTACAGTTATTAAACTGAACTAATTTACCAATCATGCCGGCAACAGGAAACACCTTTCTTCCTTTTAAATATTTGGTTGTCCCATAAATATTGCTGCTTTTTAGTTCGAAGGGGTAATTTACCCAGAAGGGGTATTAATTTCGCCTTGGCATTTTGAGTTGGTTCATTATACACGGCTTTTCACTTTTCAAATTGTTGCCACCAGATATTAGAGCCTTGCATTAGATTTAAAGAAATTAAATAACGAAGAATTCGCATGAATGTGTGAGGTTCAACTATTTAAATCTAAAGTTCTAACTCCGAACCCCACGAACACTTAACAAGCGAATAATCGCTTAAATGTGAACAGAACACGTGAAACTTGAGAAGGGTTTAAAACCCTTTATTATTCAGTATATTTACAATCAATTTCGACTTGGAACTTTACATAAAGCCGCCACTAGGGCTTGAACTTAAATACCAATAATTTGAACTAAAACTAGCTTAACTAAAGCTCTTAAAGAATATAGCCGAAGCTATCAGAATCTAACTAGTTGGCCCCTAAGTATTAATTAAATCGGGGAAGCCTAGCAAGGGTCTAAGATATGGCCGAGCGTAATAACAGCTAAGAGAGATGTAGCCAGAAGGCAAACGCGCGCTGGTCAGAAAATCAGACTCTCTCTCCTGAAGTCGGTAAGTCACGACTTAAATAGTACTCATTCTCATTTGCATTATCTGCGTTTCTGAAATTACACTCTGGCAGGAAATTGTAAGTTGAAATTAGAATAAGATAGGAAAGATACAAATCTTAAAATAACTGTTAATTAACATAATGTAAACCTTACAAATGTATGTATGTTTCTCGCATTGTGATAAAACAACGGTACCCAGAGCCATCCAATTTTGAATAAGTAGTCCTTCACTCACATATGGGCATCTGGAAGCCCAAATTTGGAATTTGGAATTTGTTTTTATTATCTATTTCATATTTTGTAAAACGTTAATGAATATTTTATTAACAAACTCAACGATTTCAAAGCGAAAAATGGCAACACTGTATGAAAAAAGAAATTATCCCCAGGACGCGAGACTGTATGGCGGAAATTCTAAAGACATGGTCTTTTTAAATTATTTTGCAATATTGCTGTTGAATTGAATTTTGTGGTTTAAGTGCGAAGATGCGAAGAACATGATATTTTATAAATAAAAGTAAGACACAAAATGGTAAGAAATGCCCCTTTGGGGAGTAATATAAAATCTGGAATCTTTGAGAATTTTTTTAATACTTTTTTTATTTTTCAGTGTAAACAGAAACTTCCTTATTAATCTACAATACACTCTCCTCCATTCACTGCTAATTCTTAATAGTTGCTGTCTTATGTTGTCACACCGATGTTTATAAGACGTCCTCGTCGAGCTCTTCAGGAAGAGGCTCGTCTTCTAGGCTATAATTTCCGGCTCGGAGTTTCTGGAACCACGTCTGGCACTGGCTTATCGTCCGGTCCCCAAATACTTCATTATTTTTCTCATAAAAATTATTTAACTTAACTCATGAAGCAAAATATGGCGAATATACTCCTTTGTCATTTCCATTTTGGTGTGAAAAAAATGACTTAAAATCTGACTGCGGTCTTCGAAACTTGGTCTATAAATAACAGCAAATTATATTTATACCTACTTTTAGTGCAGGTTGATGTATAACGTGTATCCCGCCCACAGCTACATTTAATTCAACTGGGGAAAAAAACATTATTTATGAGATGACTTAATACTAATTAAATTAGCAGATATGCGAAGGGAGTTGAATAGGAAAGTAAGCATAAAGGTAGGAGCAAATTAAAAATTTACTCTAAATACAACTAACATCTCTTACAAAATGTCTATTTTACCTTAACGAGTTTTTCTCTCCGTATGTGTTAAAACAGAAGTAATTAAGGTATTTTCTCTTTACCAGCATTTTCAATGACCTCTTCAACAATGGCCGTTCTCTTTTTTATAAGCATTCCTATTTGCTTCATCATCCGTTAATATTAAAGAGTGGTTGGTACATTAAATTGATCTTTTTATTCGGCGCATAACAATGTAAAGATCTGGAAAATTTTTATCGATGTTTAAAGTAAGTCAGTTCGAGAGTGATGCTAAGAAAAAAAGCTGGAAAAAATTAGTTATATCGGAAATCTCCTGAATCGATTAAACTGGTAATTATATGATAGAAGATGTCTTTTTTCTCCTGATTCCATTAAATTACTTGCATTTTTTACTTCATTCGTACAGAGCACTTTTAATTGAAAGTAATTGATCTCGCTTATGCCATTGTTTATTTTCTGATACTGTTAAATGATTTTGGGGCGATTTCTTTCTTTCTTTTTTATTTCCCACTGAATGGCAACAAACATAGCCGCAAAGAATGCAAACGAATTCCCCCCCACTCATGGTTGCAATTAATGTAATTAAAACTCTACGTTTTTGGTATTTACAGCGCTACGAAACTAAATATCGTGATTAAATCGTATCAGTTTTTCTTTTCTCTTCTTCATTATTACGAGTATTATGCTTTTTAAATGACCTGTAGAGCTTGGAGTCATAATAAATCTTAATTGAAATGTTGTTTCAAATAAAATTTAACTGACATCAAATTAGTCAGTAGCGAGGCAAATGGCAAAATGTAAATATAAATTATTATTAAGAAGTGCTTCTAAAGACATAAAGTATAGTAATACATAAAGCATAGTTCCATTTATCCCGAGGCGGATAAACAATGCTGCGTATTAACCTAGTCTTCTTTAAGAAGCAAATTTAAAAGCTCGTTTATTGGGAAAGAATGAAAAAACTGATTTCCTAAACCGTCAGCTGGAAATAACGGCAACTGGACAAACTCTTTACGGCAACTGGACAAAGAAAAGAAAAAAACCCGAAGAAACAGCAGTGACAGCAGAAGACATCAAAGCATTTCTAAGTTGCTTTTGTCCACAATAGTAAGTAATTTCATTATACATAATCCTCGATACATAAATATTGTATTATAAAAAGCCAAAATTTCTAGCTGATTTTCTTATGCGAGTTGGAAATCAAAGACATTATTCAAGTTCTTCTTTAAATATCGGTGCTTATTATTAAATAATGAAGAATCTGTATAGCATAATAGATGTATTCTTTTCATACTTATATGTTCTTTGCATTTAGGAAACATGACCACCTAGTGTTATCATAATTTGCATATGCATAATCCTCCACCCGCACGTGGGCACCTCGAAGCCTCCCCTTCGAATTTTTATCCAAACGAACCTTGTGCAGTCATTAGGTTATTTTGAAGGACAGCCGAAAAATGGGCAATGCCTTCGCAGGGACTCGAGCCTGGACCTCTCGATACACGCCGAGTCTGGTACACCATTACACCACGAAGACATGCTGGAGGGAGGGAAAAAATACTTTATATGTTCCTTGAGACGGTTAGGTGGACTGGACTTCTCCCGACACAGGTAACCTTATATACTCCACATTTTAAAGGGCGACTGGAGATTAGGAAATCCAATCGCCAGATCCTAGTGGTGACCAATTACTGTTTACTAGGTTTTAGTTCGGGCGCTACTGTACAGTCATTCGGTTATTTTGAAGTAGGAGACGTAAAAAATGTACAATGCCCTCCCCGGTACTTAAAAGTGAATCTGTCGAATATGCACCGCGTGTGCTACTGTAACACCACGAAGACATGCTGGAAGGAGGGAGCACTTATAAACACTTAGTTCGAAATGGAATTTTGCTTTGGTTCACAATAAAGGGAGCATCACTTTCCACGAAACATTAACAACCTATATTATTTTTTAAGAAATTAAATAATGAAGAATCTGCATGTATGTATGTATATTCTCGAACTGTGAGAAAACGACGGTGCCTATACAGCCTTCAAATTTTGAACAACGTAGTCCTCAACCGGAATATGTGCACCTGGAAGCACTCAATTTGAATTTTGAATTTATTTTATTATTTATTTCATATTTTATAAAATGTTAATGAATTTTTTATTAACAAACTCAACGATGGGAAAGCGAGCAGTAACAACACTCCTTAAAACAAGACACTTTTAATACCGGCTCGTGAGACTGTTGCCGTTTGGAAAAATGCAAATAAATTTATCTTTCAATATTAATTAATAAACTCGGCAGTATGAATGCAAAAGGGTTGCCGCGGACAAAAATAAAATACTTTTATCTTCCACGCGCCAGCCTGGTGCCTTTCAGGAAAGCCTAAGATACTTTCAAATTTAATTTGAAAGGTTACTGTGTAACAAGCTAAGCGGTTTGAAAGCAACAAAAACTGTTCTTAGGAATACTTTCTTGCCTTTAATGTGATTGATTTAAATAAATACGTAATAAAATCATGAGCTAATTAGAAATATTCAATATTTTTATGAAATTATACTAACTGGATTCATTAAAATCATTATATACTTTTTCTTTTTTTATGATAACGATTTTAGTCGGTGGCCGCGTAAGCAGCTATTTTTATAGAAATAATATAGTGAGTATAAAAATATAGTATGGCAACATCTAACACTCTATCGCGAATTCTGAAGATATGCTGTTTTTAGATATTTTGGGATTTTGCTGTTGAACTGAATTTTATGTGGCGTAAGTTGGAAGAAGTTTAATTTATTAAACTTACTTAATTTATTAAACTTATTATTTAATTTATTAAACTTTGAAGTTAATGCAAAAAATTTTGTTAGTCAGCTTACTAAGAAAACTGACTTTACTTTCTCTGTAGACTAAACGCCTTAAAAATATAGGTATTTTTCTGTCAATCATAATATGATTTACTCAGGTTTTCTGTGTTTTTTGTAATTGCCCTCTGTTTAACTGTGAATGGTGTCTCGATATTGACTGGGTTAATTGCGATTTGACTGTATAATATTTGCATTAATACACGATTTAACTTTGAAAATAATGGGGATAAACTTACCACATTAAGATTCTTTCAGTAATTTTTTTTTTCTGTTTTGTTAAGATTACTACAGTGTGAAAATGCAAAATTTAAGTAACGAATTCATTTTTTAACATAAACTGTGAGATTGTTGAAAAAGGCTTTTTGCGATATGCACAATAAAAGGCCAAGTCAGAAATAAGGTGATGCATAATCAAATATCAATGACGTCAGAGGGTACGTCAAGGCACGCAAGGAGTCAACACGAGCAGAGCAAAGCAACTGAAAACGAAGAAATGAAGCCGCCTTTCCAGGCGTTCTTCTGCAAGTGAATATCAGACTGTACGTGAAGTATGACTATAAGAAAACATCAGGGCCCCTTTGCACGTGTCAAAATGATAGGAAAGCTTGAGGAGGGGTGTAGTTTGGCGACTGTCACCCAAGAGTTTGGAATTCACAAAAGTGTTGCATCATGAGCTTGGAAAGCCTTCCAGACGAGAGGTATAGCAGTAAGGAAGGTTGGTTTTCATCGTCTAAAGAAAACAACGGTGACAGATAACCGATATATAGTTGTGTAGGCGAAAAGATATTGAAACCAGAGAGCAGGCAACACTGTTCAGCAGTTGCGCACGGCAACCGGAAGACAGGTGACCCCGTTACTGTAGACCGACGACTTCTTAAAGGTGGCCTATTTTCCCTCCATCTTGAACGCTGCATACCATTGAAATCAGCCCATCGACGGCAACCATTTACAGTGGTGTACAGAACACAAAGCCTAGACACTTCATCAGACAACCGATGACATTCGTTTCAGTCTGACAAACGATTCTCGTTGCAGCTGATATAGAGAGCGATACAGGTAAAATTTCATCCTACTAACATCAGTAAAAGAGACCGTTGGCGTGATCTTGGCAGGCTTCTACGGTGAGGCATTATGTCTACATTTTCGACAGAGATTCATTTATTAGAGATCGTTACTGTGGTCAAGTTATCCTCCTCACGTGCTTTTTTCCGGGGCGCCATTGTCCCTGACCATTTTTTTATGGGTGACAATGCCCCGTCATGCAGTACACATACTGCTGTTGCAAAGTGAATGTATTCACGCACTGGATTGGCGATCTAGCTCCATTGATTTAAATCCCATTGAACATATGTAGGATATTGTAGGGAGACGCCTGGTGGAATGATCTTACCCTTCGCAGAATACCGGGCAGCTGAAACAGATACTGAATGGGAACTCTTGCCCTATGAACAGTTAGATAATCTGGTGCTGAGTATCGACGGACGGTGTAACGCTGCCATTGCAATTAGGCGAGATCATATCCATTACTAAGGTTCTTTCGTTTGTTGTTCTCCCTCTTGATCAGACAGTTCTTTTGTACCAAAGCCATTCTCTCAATAAAGCCTGTTTGTGTTCGTTCCGTATATTGTATGCGTCCTGTTAAGTTTTGCTATACTTTTCTCATCCCTTAAATACTATATTGTGTCTCCCTAACATGAAGTTCATGTCTCTCATGTCTCCTGACTAATTTTTTTGCGAAAATACGGTTAAAATCAGAAAAGCTGCTTGAGTTTTCCATACTAGTGTATATTAGAACTTAGAACTTGGACTCCAGATGTTACAGGAATGTTTAAATTATTGTTTTTCTTAAAATAATATTATTTATAAATATTCCCCAATGGAGGGCATTTGGTACCATTTTGACATGGAGACATTCACAGCCAGACAGATCCTTAATAAAACTTATTATTTAAAAACTACAAGATGGTCATAAAATGGCGCTATTGTCTAATGGAAAATTATAGAGAACTTAAGTAGCTTTGGAACTGAAGCAGTTGTCTTCAGACAAGTCTTAGTAGCTATCCAAGCATTTAAAGTTAGTTTTGAGCTTGGAGTCGAAATTCAGAGCAGTCGCTGAGAAGCACAAAGCGCAATAATTAAATATTAATATGAAAAGTAAAACTACGTTGCTTCTGATACTCTTGATTAATGGTAGTTGATAGTATAGCAGAAATAGAACCTTCACTGTCCTAACACTAGTGACATATTACTATCGTATATTCTTTTCATATGGATAACACCTAATGAACTATAATATCAAAATCTGATGTGGACACCACATTGCTTCCTTGGACGCTTATTAAATTATACACAGTTTTTGCTGCACTTAAACTTATTTCCTCCAGTTATTCTAACTTAACTTTTGAAATTAAATATCCAGTTCAATTTTTGTCATACGGGAGTAACTTCTAATTTTATTTTTTCATAATGACTGCAAAACGTTCCTGAATATTAATATAGAAACTGGAAGACCTCTATTAAAAGCTAAATTTCGTTATTTGTCTAAAATTAAACTATTTTTAAGTAAGGCCGGGTAAAGGGATTGGTATATATATATATATATACCAATATAATATTATTACTAAGTAAGAATGCAAAAGCTACAGTACACCCTAAACCCTCTGAATCCTATTCGAAGAAGCACGTTAGTGCCAAAATTACACATTAAACACAATTCAAATATCAAAATCATAAGCAAAAATTCACAAGAAAATATAACTCAAATAATGCCATGAAAATTGATTTTTGGCAAAATGGGAAAAGCTGCAGTTGCAATAAAGTTAGGCATATAATTAACAAAATGTCAATATTTCATTGAGAGTTGCATAGTTGTCTCGTCAGGGGAAAAGGAACCGCGCCACTTTCATTGAAATATTACCTCCACGCGTTTCAACTGACGACCAATTGAGACAAAACCGCGCAAAATAATTGACTGAACTTAAAAATCTATTAAATCGTTCAATACAAATCGAAATCGTCTCAATTGGGCGCCCCTTTTCCCTACGCGTGGAAGAAAAGAAACATACTACTAAAACAAAACAATATTTTACTAGAATAAATGGGGGCAGCAAGGTAACAAATTCAGAAGTCAAAACAACAAAAATCAGCGTAATATTCTCAATATTTTCACAGGACTAGTTTCGATGGTTTTTACCGAACCATCATCCTCAGCTGCGAAACTGTAAATGAAGAAGATCGGAAATAATGATTAGATAAGATAAGAAAGCCTGGACAAGAATAAGCACGTGGCGCCATCTGTTGGTGAAACCAGAGCTAAAACATAATTTCTTTAAAGGCCGAAGGCAAAATTGGATTGGAATTAGGATCGTTAACTAGAACAGAAAGATTTTTTTTTGAATGTGAAATGCCTCTAGGAAATCCAGTTCTCCAATGGAAGATGTTTTTTGAATAATTTTGGCAGGAGAAAAATTGAAAATGTGATTTTCGGACCAACAATGTTGAGCAACAGAAGACTTCTGAGTTTCCTTTTTTCTAACATATGCCTTATGTTCTTTGACGCGAAATTTTAAGGCTCTTTTAGTTTGGCCAATGTAAATTAAACCACATTGGCAAGGAATCCTATAAATCCCCCAGGAATTCATATCCGGAACGGGGTCCTTGAGTATGGAACTCGGAATTTTATTGATGGGAGAATAAACGACTCGAAAGTTAAATTTCTGCAAAATATGTGCAACTTTATAGCTAACTGATGGAAAGAAGGGAATGACAACAGAATTTTTATAATCTCCTAAAACAAGAGTGTGCCTTTTAGTGTGTTGAGAAGAGAATTTTTTAACTGCTTGATTAATAATGTTGGGTGAAAAGCCCCGGTCAATAGCTATTGCTTTTAAATAATTTAGTTCTTTATCAAGGGATAGTTTGGAGGAGCAAACTTGAAGAGCACGGAAAACATAGGAATAAAATGAAGCTAACTTTTGTTTAGTCGGATGACATGATTTAAAGTGTGGTGGAAGGCAAACCGATGAAGGTTTACGGTAAACCGTAGTACTGAAGTCGTATGTGTTGCGTGTGACTAGAATGTCGAGAAACGGAAGAGAATTGCAAGTCTCAACTTCAAAAGTGAACTGAATAGCAGGATCAATAGAATTCATTGTTGAAAGAACTTTATTTAAATCATCTTTATTACCTTCAAACAGGGTAAAAGTATCGTCTACGTAGCGGAACCATACAGGGAAGTTTAAAATTTCAAACAATCTTGATTCATAATAATGCATGTAGATATCAGCCAGGATGGGACTGAGGGGGCTTCCCATGGCTAATCCCTCAGTTTGCTTGTAATATTTATTTTGGAAAACAAAATGTGTTTGTTTCAAACAGAGTTGAGTGAGAGAAATTAGCTCATCAATTTCCATGCAAGAGAAATGAAATTCGCGAAGTCTGGTTTCTAGACATCTTAATGCACCCTCCACTGGAACATTGGTGAATAATGATTTTACATCAAAAGAAACCATGAGTAAATTTCTAGGAGAAATGTTTTTAATCTTTTTTACAAATTCTATTGAATTTTTTACGGTGTAAATGTTATTGTCTAATAGAGTTGAAAATCTGGAAACTAAATATTTAGCTAATGGATACGAGGCAGTACCTAAATTTGAAACAATAGGGCGGAAAGGAATACCACTTTTATGAATTTTGGGCAGAGCATATAATCTGGCACAATTCGCAACCGATGGGATAAGCGAATGTTTTAAGTTGCTTGAAATAATTTGTGAAGATTTAATCGCAGTTTTTAATTTTATTAGGATCTTTAGGGATCGGAATATATGGTCCTTCGTTTAAGAGTTTGGTGACACCATCGATGTAAGTGTTTTTATCCATGACGACTATCTGGCCACCTTTGTCGGCCTTTGACAAAGACCTTTGGCGCCACGTGCTTATTCTTGTCCAGGCTTTTTTATCTTATCTAATCATTATTTCCGATCTTCTTCATTTACGGTTTCGCAGCTGAGGATGATGGTTCGGTAAAAACCATCGAAACTAGTCCTGTGAAAATATTGAGAATATTACGCTGATTTTTGTTGTTTTGACTTCTGAATTAGTTTCGTTCGGCGTGTTATTGTGTCTTAATTAAGGTAACAAATATTGTTAAAACGCCTCAAGACTACTACAATTACAGAAAACTAAATTTAAAATAGTATTTGAGAGGTATTGAAACCGTAAATTATTAATTTTAATTTATAGTTAATTTCTGAAACACTATTGGTCCTATATTACAACCGAAAAAATCTAAAAAATGGGGGCCCTTTTGCTCAAAGTAACGAAGCTGTTAAATTTGAAGAAATTAAAAGAATGTACTTTTAACATATTAAACCTTGTAGAAAAAACGTACACGTTTGTGTAAAAAAGTTTCTGTTAGAAGATATAAAAATAGGACTCACCTTCTTGAAGTCGGGCTTAAAATTAACGTGCTGAATTGACTAGTAAGCATTGCAATTCTAGGGCTGCAAGTTTAGCAAAGAAATCTTTGAAATTCCAAACCTACAGGGGGAGGTGACGTACTGAAGGCATAGTCCAGCCTTAGACTTGCTGGACGAATGAAAAAGTTACCCGTGGCCGGGGGGTGTCAACTTGTAATGCAGGGTGTTAAAAAATGGCGTCCTTCTAGCGAAAAATAAAGAGTTTTGTGTAAATGTTTCAAAATGGCTAGAAAACGTATTTACAGCTAATAATTTGGCCAAAAGATTGGGAAAAGAATTAGAATTTAAAAGTCATTCTTCAGGCAAGCGGGCTTTCATGCCACTGTCTGGAAAAGAAATTAGCCCATTTTTTTAGTAAAAGAATAGATACATTGGAGGACTTCGCCAATTCCTAAGCGCAAGTGAGCCCACCTTTTATGTAGGATGCTATAGTTAGAGTACTTTAACTAACTAGGCACTGGTAAAGGTGCAAAAAAGGGGGACATCCACTTTCTACCGTTGATCTTCAGCTTTAGTTCAAAAGATCTACCTATGTAGTGTCCCAAGCATTACTCTGGGAGTGGAAAGTTTAGAGTATAATGCTTATGAAATATGCATGAAATTTTTATATAACTGGTACGTTAGTTCTAGAGACTTATCAGAAGTTTTCGAAATCAGAAAACTGAAGAAATCCGCATATCCCACGCAGAGATTCGAACTCAAGACATACTGGTTACGCGTTCGACATGCTTCCAGTTACACCACGAGGACAGGTGGAAAGGAGGGGAAAAATACCTTATATCCTTTCCTTTTTAAAGGGCGGCTGGGTATGAGAGAACCCAGTTGTCAAATACTGGTGGTGACAAATTATTGTCCGCCACCTTTTAGTCTGGACGATCATTCGTCAGCACCTTTTCGTTCAGGCACCACTTGAAGAGAAAAGAAGAAGAAATCCGCTGTACCCTCGCTGAAATTCGTACTTCGAACCTCCTGGTTACGAGTCGGACGTGCTTCCACTTACACCGCGAAGGCTTATATAGTGAGCTTGGCATGAGCCTCTGCATATTTGGAGTGCCACAATGCCGCACCGACACTATACAAGCATCCATACCTTCTCCGGGATTCGAACCCGGGCCCTTCGGCACGGCAGTCAGCGACGTTAACCACTATACCGGCGGCTACTAACAGTAGTTATGCAAACTTAAAGGTATTTCTCCCGCCTTCTTCGCATGCCTTTGTGGTGTAGTGGTCTGCATGCTCGACGCGTAACCGAGAGGTCCGTGGCTCTATTCCCGGCGAAGGCGTTGCTCATTTTTCATGTCTCCTGAATTCAAATAATCTAATGTCTCCACAACTTCAGGACATATTCTTTTAACCGTGTAAGTATGTCAACCACTCCAATTTTATTAAATTTCATAAAAATTTGAAAGCTTCTATTTATTTCTTTTCGACTAATCCTCTTTTTAGAAAGATGATTTGCAATATATTTACGTTATTTTGAAATAAAGCGCAGTTATTATTCCGAGACGCGTATCTAAGTATTAATTGTACAGTATTATCGCATTGTCCCGTGCAAGCTATCGCAATGCAAAACGGTACCACGCCAAGCTAGAATTTGGCTAACAGCTATATCCGCCTAGATATCAGCTGGATCAATGATTCGAATCTAGGCTAGATGATAGTTTGATTTTCGTATTTCTTGGCTTATAGCCTAAATGGTCTTCACAGTGGCGCTCAAAAGTAAATGTGGTCGATCATAACCATCACTTGGATGACCACCGTGACCCCTTGCATTTAGTTAATTAGTTCTCGTATCTCTTCTCATTTGCCTCTAAAATGAGGGTGAGTGTAAGGAACTTTCACATACTTCGTGGTTTAAGTGGTTAACCAGTCACGTTAGAAAATGAAAAATATTTACTTCTAATTCCGTTGAAAGAATACAAAACATTTCATGCTTCCTGGTGCAAAGTGTCTAATGATATCCACCGAGCTATATTTTCTTTGATTTTCAGCAAACTGTATAAGTATCGCTATAGAAACGGCTTATAAATGCACCAATGTGTCAAGTATTCCATGATGCAAGAAAAATATAAAATACTTTCCATAAAGCCTTTTACAGACCATTACTGTCAAAACGTTACTCTTTCATGCTTAAAAACGAAAAAATAAATTGTGTAGATCACATCCATAAAACTCCCGCATTTCAACGGGCTTTGCTCAATAGTAAGCAAGCCATGAAAATATTCTAGCATTTCAATAGAGTAAAATATCCATCTCCATCGATAAGCATTGCAGAAAGAGATTCTAACTTCGCAGAGCTATGTCCGAAGAACTCATGAATTTCAAATATCTTTTAGCTTGTTGGTAATTTCTCGTCACAGTAAAAATATTTTCTTGGCGAAATATTCAGAGGGACAGACAGGACTGGAAAACTGGACTTTCCCAAACTACGCACTTTATTTGCTTTGATACAAAGACAAATATTGATTTACTGGAAGTAAGAATTGTGTTTCAACCGGACCGTAATCTTTTCTGTTCGCTACGAAAGTTAATTTGAAGTAATAATAATAATAATGTATACAATATAAAACGAAGGTAATAAATATTTTTATTTTCAAAATAAAGATCGATTCCTTGCATTAAAGAAAGAAATGTGCTATAAATACTGAATGTTGAGAATTAAAAGATAAACATTTATTATTATTTTTGTAAAGAAATATAGAATTTCTGTACGCGTGTTGTTGTACTGTAAGTTATTAGAGTGCCCACTTAGCATGTGTAATATCCGTTTCCGAATTCCAGACTAAGAAGAGCTGATTATTAACGCTTTCTTCTAATAATATATAATGATAGTCACGACACTCTCGACCGAAACAAAATATGATCAATACTAACTCGTCATTTCTTACACTGTCTCGACTGAATCTCGTGCTTCTCCCCAGCAGATCTTTAAATGAGACAGAATGTAAGACATTATCGTATTATTCCTTATAAGATTTCGTGTGGTGTGTAAAATATTCAGCTAATCCTGTTATAACAATATGACGGGTGGTTTTCTTGATCTAGCTCTCAAACACCTTTACTGAAGAGTTATCGAACTTAGCTTAATTTGACTATGAAAGCAACAGATACTCAATGTATAAAATATTAACTTTACTTTCTCACGACTCGTGAGTTAATAAAGAAAAGAAATTCAGGAACGTACAACAAATTAACTGGTTACAGTACCACGTACAACAGTGATTTATTGCCCAAAGTTTGAAGTGTATATATATATATGTATACATATATAGTGTTACGAATTTTGTACTTAATTTGCTATTTTTAGTAGAATTATAACTAAAATTGTTTCATTCCCCAGTGTAATGCAGCGAGGGACGAGTTTTCAGAGTAAGCTAAGCTGAAAACGTAAAACTACAGGACTACGCGCTCTTAACAAATAAAGATCTCGTAATTGTACTCAGTTGCTATCCAGAGAAATCGAGAAAATAAAAATTACCAAAATGTTCTCGTGCATGATTAAAAAGCATTAAAAAGCTGGAGAGAAACATCTAAGTTGAATTCTTTTAAGTGAAGTTGTTTACTTAGTGCTGTTATTGATTGTAGCGAATTCGCGGTGAGATCGGATTAGCTTTCTGTGTATTTGAATTGTGTTCTGTTTAACGTTTTAGTAGTTTAAAATACACTCTTTTGCAAAAACATCGAAGCCCCATGAAGGAAGTGGTTCTTTTTGATGAAATTGAATATGTGTATAGTTCATAAACAGATACTAAACTGATTAAAAAATCAAGGTCATAGTACCTGTTCACGGCTCAGAATCATCCACTGAGTGTTCAAACTAGTAGTTGGTCGAACCGCCCCTGGCGGCAATGCATGCTTGAATTCGTCGAGGCAAGGAATGGTAGAGGTTCTAATGTCATCCTGCGGCACATTCTGCCAGGCATTCATCAGTTGTTGCTCCAGATCTGCGATATTTTGTGGTGCCCGAATCTTGCGGCTTACCATGTCCCAGAGGTGCTCGATTGGTTAAAGTTCTGGTGACTTTGCTGGCCAAGGAAGAGTATTAACCGCGCGGAGACAGTCCAGAGATATGCGAGCGGTATGTGGCCTGGCATTATCTTGTTGGAAAATGGCCCCAGGATGACGTGCCATGAAGGGTAATTCAACTGGCAGCAGGATGGTATCAACATATTTTCAGCTGTTAAAGATGTACGGAGGATGACTAAAGATGACCTGCTGTCATAAGAAATAGCGCCCCACACCATCACGCCAGGGGTCATGGCTGTATGCCTTTGTAAAACAAAGGTCGATTGGGACCGCTGACGCCGTCCTCTCTAGACACGAATACGATGGTCATCTGCTCCAAGAGTGAAACGGAATTCATCGCTGAATACTCTACGATGCCAGTTTGATCGCAGTCTTGATAATCGGCTACGACACTACTCCAGATAACGCCGCCGATGTTGTGGGGTCAAAGGCAAACGTCTTAAAGGCTCTGTGAGCGTAACCCCGCATCAGACAAGCGCCCTGAGATGGTGGATGGTACCACGTAATATATAGACGTGGCTGTAATGCGTTGAATAGTCGACAATGATACCGTTGGGGCGGTTCGGGCCTGGAGAACAATCATCCTGTATTGACTGGCATTTGTGCTCCTTGGCTTTCCAGTGCCTTCATTTCATCGGTAATTTCCTTGTAGCAAACATCTTTGCACAGTAGTGTCTGTACCCTGCAGGTGGCGGTCTATTGCTAGGTATGACCACCCAGCTTCATGCAACCCTAGAATGCGACAATATTCGAAGTCATTTAGTTGTCTGTAAGGTATTCGATATCGTCGTAATGGCATCTTGGTGCTTCGAGTTTTTTGCAAAAGAGTGTATATCTACTGTGAGATATCGCGATATTGTACGAATATTTCTGAGGAAATTTCAGCATTTTGTTTTATTTCTTGGGATAAGAATAAATTTTATTCACTTTTTACTGACTTGCGCATTCAATCCATTGTGAATCCGTAAGCACGTGACAATATATATGCACGTTGCTGCTCATTCAAAATGTAGCAAGAAGAACGAGAAAAGATGCTAAAACCAAATTTAATTCAGATATTGCACTTAATATCGATGTTAATTTATTTGAAATACAGTCTCCTCTGAGTTCAAGAAGACGAGAAAATCTGTAATGAGTGTTGTCTCCATGTTTTTCAATAACCACTGCTCAACCCGCTGAGGCATTGTTTGAAAGAGAATTTGGCTGTGATGTTGTTGAATAGCAGCCCATGCTGCCTCCACGCGTTCAACTGGTGCACTCGCAGGTGCGACATGCCAGGTTAAGCGTTCTGCAATCATTGTTCATACATACTGGATGGGCGATAGACCCGGAGAACGGGCAAGCCAGGGTAACATTGCAATATGGTGGTCTAAGAAGAAAGCTTGAACATTGCATGCAACATGTGGTCGCGCATTCTCCTGTCGAAAAGGCAAACCCTGAAGGTAAGAAAAGAGAAGAGGCTGCAGAACCTCAATATATAGCGTTGACTGGTACGTGCACAGGTTATGTACTGTTGCATGTATCGTATGTTAGTTATGTATTGAATGGTACTGTTGCAGGTTATGCGTACTAGGGCGGAGGGAGTGGAATCTAATACCGCCCCACACCATAACAACGAGTGTAGAATCAACATGACGATACATAACACAACAGTCAAACATCATTTCGCCACAATGTCCTCAAATTCTAGTCCGACCGTCCGAAAACATAATGTCATGCCATTTGTATGTCCATCTCCGTCGATCACTCCACCATTGAAAAAGTAAGCGCTTATGGTATATAGGGAAGTAAAAAAATGGTTACCTAGCGGACAGTCGATTGTACCGTAAACGACGTGATGTCCATTGTACGGAAAATAATTCGAGCGGATTTTGATCCTTGTGTTACAGTCTGCATTCTTTGTAATTTACTTGGAGGCGTGTTATGCCTGTCTTCCCGTGGAGTGGTGCGACGAGGCGGTTGCAAATGCTCCTTTTCATTAGTCGTTTCCTCCTTCATCCCCGATTCCCTATTCGCGTGGCTGTTGCTCGGCTGCATCCGACACGATGACCAATTTCCCGAATGATAAATATGCAATCTCTGTATGCGACGATTCTGCCTCGGTCGACAGCAGAAACTTGCTCAAGAGAAACTCACTTTTTTCTATGAAGCATGCTGAAGCTGCACACACACACTCACAGACGAAAATAAACCTCATGAGAGTGCAATTCATGTCATTCAAACAGAAATTATTCCTCCCTTTTTATACGGATTCTAAGGAGCGCAGTAACCGCCCATGATGTGCGAATCCGCTGAAATCTTATTTGCATATTCCACACACGATGCAACATGGTACAAACATGATGCAGGTTTCATATTGTTTGATTGGTTCCTTCATGGTGTTGAACTTTGGATGGCCAGCAGTTTATATACGATAAGGTTTTGAAAAATGCAACACCATGGAGGAATTGTCGGAAATGAATTATATTCATTCCTCATATTTTGGGGAGGCGTTTGATAGTGGTAAAGTAAATTATAAGGTATTGTTCTCGCTTTCTTCGCATGCCTTCGTGGTGTAGTGGTCAGCACGCTCGACACGTAACCGAGAGGTCCATGGTTCGATTCCCGACCAAGGCTTTGCTCCTTTTCCATCTCCAGCTGCTTCCCAAAATCCTAATGACTCTACAAAATGATCAAATTTACAAGACAAAAGAACAGAACAAATGTCGCATATCAGTAATTTGTGTGTTCGTCACGCTGAGCGATGTCATCCTGTACGTATCGTATGGGTTCTGAATGGTACATATAGGTTCTGAATGTAGTCTCTGAATGGCATACTTTGTAACACGACTTCACGCCAATGTTCAGCCTTAGTGTGTGTCCCACAGCTGTACGAGCGAGTTGCCGACCGATGAAATCCTAGACATGCTCAATGGGTGACATATCCGGGGAATAAGAGGGCTATGGAAGAATAGAAACCTGTTTTGTCCTAAAGAAGGCTTGTGCAGTTTAAGAAACATGCGCACAAGCATTATCCTGGAGATATCCAGAGTCTTGGAATGCGTCGAAGAATGGCGAGATCTGTGGCTCCACAACTTCCCTTGTGTAGCCTGAGGTTGCCCGCAATTTGCATTAGATGGAATTGACAACTATAGTCTATAGCTCTCGACATCATGATGCCAGGCGTTTGCGTGGTATGACGCTGGATATCACACTGTGGGCAAGACGCTCGCTCTGTAACGTCTGACGCGCACTCTTCCATCATTGTACTCTAGACGGCATCAATATTCATAGCAGAAAGCAATTTGTTGCCACAGAGCATATCACGCACTATGTTGTCGTGCCCATTGAAGTCGGAGGCGTTTGTGATTCAGCGACAGGGGAATCCTTCGTAAAGCAACACTTATAAACAGTTCATGCTGCAGCAGACGGTGACGAACCGTGAGCTAGAAAACACAATAGCTTTATCCGTGTTCCAACGTTGTGCTAACATACGAGCGGACGCTATGCCATCCATCACAGCCATGCGGATAAGGTGTCTGTCGTGCCGTGTCGTTGTTCATACTTCACTGTCAGAATTTCGCTTCTTTGGTTCTCTTCTGTCTCTGTCTTCCATACACGCATCATTGTTTAGGCATTACGTTGCGTGCGGGCTGAGATCATTCGATGCGAAAGTCCACCCTTTTGCATACCCACGAAGCGACCCCGTTCAAATTCCATTAGTTGTTGGTATGGCACCCTCCGCTATTGACGAGGCATATTGACCACTAATTAAACGTTCACTGCAGACAGATGGCGATAAACAGATTTGAAAACAACTTTACAGTCCTTTATATACATGGGAAAAGCGGACGGTTCTCATTCCAAGCACGAGCAATCGCTTTGTAATTCTAATCATTTCGATGTCTTGCCTCACTTTACATTCTTGTAATTTTGGTTCAACTTGCATAATTCGTTCATGGTATTGCAGTTTTCACAAACATTAGTGTATATACAAACATTGTCAGAAAGGTTCCATGACAAAGGTTGTAAAAATTAGAAAATTCCATTTCCCGAGTAATGATCCTAGCTTCTATCAAACTAGTTAGTTCCCTTGGCTATCTATACACATCTGCCAACGTTATGGAAGAAAAAGGGGAAATCTAAAACTGCGGTGCTTGCAAGCTCATTTGTCAAAGCCCGTGGGATGTCTGCAGTAATCTTGATGAAGTTTTCCTTTCAGTCACCTTTTCATTCATGGAAACAGGAAAAAATCACAATAATCTTTGAGACAAATTTGGGATTACGTCTGGCTCTATCCAATAGTTCAACAGAAATTCTTTGTCTTTCTTCTTTCTGTTCATCTGCTAATGAGCGAAGGACGATTCTTGCATTAAGTTTTCGTTTCCCTAAATCTTCGCGTAAAATCTTCCGACAGAATCACGACTGAAATTAAGTTCTTCTGGTATCATACGCATAGTTACACAACGGTCTTCCTGCAGTGACTGACTTAGACGATCCACATTTACATCGGTATGTGCTATAGACGAGCGACCAGCTCTGGGATCGGCTTGCACTGAATCTTTGCCTTCACGAAACCTTTTGCACCACTCGAAGACACAACTTCTTGAAAGTGCATTGCCTGTATATGCTTGCTTAATCACGTTCCACGTTTCACTAGGGACTTTTCCCGAACTTAACTCAAATCTTAATGGTTAAGGTGACACAACGGATGCTGTATGCTCACAATGAATATCCGTTGTGTCACCTTTACGAATGCAACAACAATCTGAACAGTGGTGTTGCTAAGTACAGACCTACCATCTAGTAAGTTTGCGTGAAAACATGGCTGACGCCATGTCAAGTAAAAATACACACGAGTTAACATAAAAAAACATTTGTCCTTTTTTAATACTGCAAATTCAGAAATAAAAAAATTGTACTGGAACTTTCCTGACTGAGGATGCATATATAAGTAGATACATATAAAAGAATATTTGGAGTTATATCATTTTAGCTAACTGGATTAAAAGGTTAAAAGTGAATTTTATCTAAAATATTATTGTTGGTAATATGTAATATGATAGAAGCTTTTAAAAATCATTATCTTTGGAAATGCTAATTTTAAATCAGCATTTCCAGAGGTAAATTTAAGCGAATTGAATATATTGATACTTCACTGCATGGCCTTTAAGTGACCAAAAATTTCTACAAGCAAACGGTTAATATCTTCTTTCCCTGTAAATAATAAATAATGCAGGGTTTACATGGGAGGAGAAATCTTAGAAACATTTCTTTCTGCCCTAAAATTAGAATAGAAATCTTCGGCATCCTTTTAGTTAGAGGTTTAAGATTAGTGTGGTGATTGTACACAATTACGTCTACTGCTCCTTAAAATTTTGTTTGCAACAAAATGGAATTCTTGTATGGCTGCCTTAGAATTTCGTTTTAATTACATATAACCAATAATAGAGGATAGTTCAAACGATTGTTTAATTTTTAGTGTATCTAATTAAACCTTCGTATTTCAAATATTCATATGCATATTTTTCCTGTCTTTCAGCTCAAGAAGAAAAAGTATAATCAAGAAGGATTTCCCTGGCTATGAACATAGTAAATTATTCCTCCGGATCAGTATGGAAATGAAGTACGTGACGCCGCCTTTCTATCAAGGTCCATCAATCTCTCCAAAGATCATACTCATTTCCTATATATCTTTGTTGAGTATAAAAACCCAATCTCAGCCTTCCTTAAAGTCGTGGAACTGTTAAAAATTACAGTTAAATTTCTGATACAAAATTTCGTAACTGTTAGAAACATCATGATAGCTGAAAAAATTGATTGGTTTCTGAAAAGTTTCACTGCATTAGAAATACTGAAACAATTTTAATCGTAGTATTATTTTTCAGCGTATCTTTTGATGCAAAGAACGAATTTCGAAATGCTTAATCGATTGTTAAACAAGGCACCTATAGGATATTACACCCCTTAATAAAAGATCAGTGTAAAATTTTAAAAATAGTTGCTGTAAAATAGCAAACTATCATATCAAATACAAATGTTATTTCAATGTGAATGCCAAGAAAATCGACTTGAAAGAAAGGGCTGAAAACCTGATTTGAAGATTTGACTGAAAAGTGTACAGAATATTAAATAAAACCGGGTATAATGTAGTAATGTGTTGAACACTATATGTATTGCGTTTCGTAAAAAAGGAAGATATCATTTAACAGAATATGATTTATAGGAAAATTATGAAAAATCATTCCTGTTTATCATAATTTTGAGATTTTAACCAATGCTATATAAATGACTCGACTTTTCAACAGGTAATATATTATTCACCTAAATACTTTTAAAAATCATTTAATCTTTTTTAAACTTCTAAAAAATTTATGAATATCGATGAAAAATGGTACTGACTCCAGAGGATTAGAAATTCCACTTGGAATAATTAATCTTCTTTTATACCTACTAATCCGGTCTTTAAAAGTTTATTTTTTAGAAGCTATAAATCCTGATAAGTCTTGAAATTTCGTATCTTCTTTTTTACATAGTAATGAGAAATGAACAAAACTCTCTTTTGGAGTCCTTGCAGGAAAAACGAGTTTTTATTCGGTCGAGATTGATGGTACTTTGAAAGTTAGTTCTTCGTCTTTCATAAAATAATTATAATGCAAAAAGAATCTAAACCTCCAAAAAGGGGCAAAAAATTTGTAAGTTTAATGAAAATTTACTTCCAGAACCTTAAATGCAGTTTAGTCAGTCGATAGATTTAACAGAGTTTCAGAAAAGGTGAATTTTTTTTAATTATAGGAGACTTGAGGTATTTTAGGGAGTAAAGATACTGTTTCGTTTCAAAAAATAGGTCACAAAATCCTGGAAGTTTCTAATTATATACTTGAGCAAGAATAGATTTGGTTAAATAAGGAAAGAGGTACATATTAGTAAATTAGGTAAGAATTTGTCATAAGAAAAAGATGAAAAAAGTTAGTTAAAATGTTATAGCTGTATTCAACATTCGTAAAGTAGCTTATACTATACTTCCATATTTTGCGACCAGTTCTTAAAATGTGCTGAAAGAAATGAAGGAAAGAAAGTGTAGGGCATTTTACAGAATGTAACGGACATCATCTGTAGGTTTAGTTCTCGAAATATTTTTTTTTTTTATATTCCTTAAACTTCGTTCAGACGACGGATTTGAAGTCATAAAGCTTTGTGGTTTAAGGCATAAAGGTAATTAAACCTATTCACACCTGTTTAGCAGGGTTTCGCCATAGCCACATACGGAAGAGAATGTTGAGCATGCGCAGATGTGTAGCTGACTCAGCGAAACCATCGACCGATGTCTGCTTACCTGTGATTAGTTGTTTTTATACCAACTTGGCATAAAGCTGAAAAATCAAAACTTTTAGGCATAATCCTTAAACCAGTTTTTGTGACGTATCCAGGTTTGGCTGCTTATGAAACTAAAACCGCTTTGTGAATGAAGCATGATACCCCGAGATCGTAAATATTGTCTTAGTATTATAATCTGACCGTCCTTCAGTCCTGCCAGTGAAAACGCAACGACCGGTCGGTCCCTCATGGAATCTTAGTCTACGACTGATGCCCTAAATGGAATGACTCAAATGGGTGAGCATTGTTTTCTGTCCTTATGAAATACGTTGAACGATTATATAATTAATTGATATATTCATTAAAATATTTCAGTTTGTGCACCATTGGTCATTTAACATGCACCCACTTAATATCAACATCGTCCCAAACTCGACTTGTTAGGTCCACTAGGTGCTTGCAGTGCATTATTTGATGACGAATTTTCTGGATGGACATAGGCAGTGATGATATAAAAAAGTATCTTGAACTTGTAGAGTTCCTCACTTTTATCCCACTAAATGAAATGTCCAGGAACCTAGTGAACTGTTAAGCTATAATTCGGTTAGTTCAAAGAAGAGAAAGCGTAAACTCAAGTAGGGTTAACTACCCCTTATTCACTCGAAATAAGGTTAACAGTCGGCCCCTTTCTTCGGGCTTACAGCAAAGCCTCCACTGGGGCTTAAGCTTAAAAGCAAGAAATAAGAACGAACTATGATTAACTAAGAGATTTAGCTGAAACTGATGTAATTATAATGTAAGTAGCCCGTAATCATAAACTAGCCGGCGTCTGTCAAAAGGCACGTAATAATATGGCCGAGCTTAAAACAGTTTAAAGAGACGTAGCCCAAAGGCAAACGCGCACTACTGCGGATTCCTAACTCTCTTTCTTGAAATCAGTTGAACTTTCCTTTAATACTATCTCTTAGTCATTTGTATTCAACGCGTTTCTAAAAACTCATTCTGGTAGGGAACTGTTAAGTTGAAACGAAGCAAGACAGGGTAGGTTCACTAAATTAAAATAACTGTTATAAAATTAAAATATACCTTACAAACTAATTATCAAAAAAGAAATTGTGTGATCTAAGATATAGCAAACAGTATAGCCAAGGGCGAAGTTCATCTGCAGCATATCCAATCTATCGCTGTAACCGAAGATAACTGAGAAGTACTTGCGAATTCCAGTGAAAATGTAGAAATGTCTGTCCATCTGTAGAATGTGACTGCTAGAGTTGGCATCATGTAGGGTAATCAGTTTTTACATGCCCAGAAACGAAGGTAAAGGAACACAGGGCACATACAAAAGAATGGTAAAGATTTTCAAGTGCAATAAACATTTATTCCTGATTTCACAGTGGCTGGAAGAGCTGGGGTTTTCCCATAAGAAGAGGAAATTCGCTAATTACGCACACACGTTGTTTGTCACAGCATTGAGAATCACAATGAAATACCTCGATATCTCATTCCATCTAATTCATAATCTGTCTCAATATCTAGACTTTCCCATGAAACATTCTGACTGAAGTAAAGTCATATAAAACAAAGAATTATTCTTACACTTTATCTAATGCGGCAGAATAAATACTTCCTAATTCTTAGAAACACTTAAATTAGTATTTAAAAAAGATTATTTTATGATTGAAAACGAAGAAAAGAATGAAATACATGTTATTTTCAACTTCAAGTTTTTTAAAATTATCTATTTCAAATACGAACTGCCCTAAAAAGTTAACTTCTTAATTTTCTGAGGGCTAGTAACATTAATCCATTGATTACATTACAGGTTTACATTCCATACATGAAACAGAAAATTTGATGAAAGTTAATTAACAGTTACAAATAGTAAAATGAAAGGAAACCGCTTTTATTTAACAATAAACAGAGTAGAATGAGGTTTTCATTTAAACAACTAAGACTAAAAAGAGAAACGAAAGTAATTAAAGCATACTCCCGAAGCCGCGTAAGTTTGATATTGAAACTACTCTTCGTCGAATTCTATTTATATGGCAAGTAATTCCTCTGGATTCAAAGAAAGCTTCTCATTTTGCTGGCATTTTGAGAGTTTCCAATCAAATCACGAAGCCTTTCAATACATAGCTAAGAAAAAAATCGTTTACTTTCGGCACTTATAGGAATTACTTTAAGAAAATATTATTTAAATTAACCAGTTAAGGTCTCTTTCTCTTTCCTGTTTTTGTTACGTATGTGTGAACTATATAAATATAACTCAATCACAGATAAAGAAAATATGCAATTTTATTTCGCTGTTAATTACAGTAAATACTATTACGAACTTTTTACATACGTAAATAACCTTAGAAATTATAGGCGAAAATATGGTATTTTTTGTATAATGTAGTATGAAGTGAAGCTTTGCCGGAAAAATAAAAACACAGGGACAAGTAAGAATTATGTAAGAAGTGAAGCTTTGCCGGAAAAATAAAAACACAGGGACAAGTAAGAATTATGTAAGAAGTGAAGCTTTGCCGGAAAAATAAAAACACAGGGACAAGTCTATTTAACATTGTGTAAATGACTATATCTATAAATAGGCGAGATATGGTCAAACTGGAAACGGTTGAACCATTTGGCAAGATTTTTTTCCGGTCCCTGTAATGCGTATTGTAATTGAATATCTATAATTGCTCCATATGTAGCTGTAACTGTATCAGGCCGTCATATGCCAACCAATAATTTCGAGAAGTGAAAATTACTGGCGACCAAGGAAAAAGTACATAAAAAGGAAAGAGCATCAGTTTCTGAGTAGTAGTTGTTTAGTTTAGTGTGAGTTCGAAATATTTATTGAAATATCTCCGTGTTAGCTTCGTTCTTTAGTTGCGTTTTGTACTGCGTTGTGTTTCACGTTCTTAGTAGTTTGAAACGTAATTATTGATTGTACTTCATGATATTATGAAGAGCTGTACGAATATTGTTGTGGAAAATTCCAGAACTGTGAAGTGTTTCTTTGGTAAAGTAAATTTTGTTCAGCTATCATCAGTTCTGCGTGCATTCAATCTATTACGAACCCGTTCCCATGTAACAATACGTTTTCTGCATACTACACTATTAATTTTTTTAGTTATTTACATTTTAGCAGTAGTTTGAGATATTCATCAGTAGTCTTAACGAAATCGAAATTTACTGAAAAGAAAAACAAGATATAGGCTAAATGTTTTCCTTAGAACATCCAATAGAGGAACCGCTTATATGTAATTTAAAAATAGATAAAAATTGAACTTCAGATTAACTCTGATGGACGGACTTAAGCATAAATTTCAAAGATTTTTCGGGAACTTCCATCAGTGTGTTTAAAGAGAATCAGGCCATTAAACGAGCAGAAACAACGAAAGACCCTCTTCTGTCCCCGCGTTTTTTTGCGCAAGGCTAGTGCGCGTCAAAACATATGTCAGACATGTTCTTTCAAAAAAGGTCCTTTCATGAATAAATAGAGAAAGACATTTTGCAACTGTCAGAAGGCAGTTACGTATTAATCTGGGATTGATTATCACGGTCTTAATATGAGAGCCATGGAATTGACCATTTTTCCGTGTCTAGTTTCAAACATTCCATGTTTCGTATTTGCAAATGGGCCAGTAGAAACTTCTCTTCTCTTTTCTACTCTCATCTCTTACTTCCTTTTTCTCTTCTCTCCGATTCCAATACACATTAAATTCCTTAGACATCTGCTTGATTGGTAATATTTCTAAATTAAGCTTTTTTTTCACTTATTTCCAAACCCGCAGTACATTGCCTTCTCTCATCTGAATCTCAAACTTTGGAAAGGAGAAAAGTCACTTTAAAAGAATTTTGTTATATCAATTTTGTAATAGAAACCTGCAGAAATTAAAGCAAGTTTAATAATAATCTGAAAGCCTTAAGATTTCATATTACACCCAAAAGGGAGTTTTTTTAACGTTTTGTGTGTTACCTTTATTTATTAAATATCATGTTCTTCGCACTTAAAACGCATAGCATTCAATTCAACAACAATATCACAAAATATTTAAAAACAGCATACCTTTGGAATTTTCGATACATAGTCGCGCGCACTGGAGATTAAAATGTTTTATTTTTCGTACAGTGTTGCCATTGCTCGCTTTGAAATAGTTGAGTTTCTTAATAAAAAATTCATTAAAGTTTTACAAAATTTTAAATAGATAATAAAACAAATTCAAAATTCAAAATTCGGGCTTTTAAGTGCCCATGTTCGGTTAGAAGACTACGTTATTCAAAATTTGATCACTTTAGGTACCGTTGTTTCTTCACAGTGCTAGAAACATTCATGCGTTCTTGCAGATTCTTCATTATTTAGTTTCTTTAAATGTAATACATGGCGATAATATTTGTTGGCAACAGTTTGAAAAGTCAATCGACGCAAAATGCCGTTTTGAAATTAATAGCCCTTCTGGGCTAACACCCTTTGGGCTAATAATAAGCAATACTCAGTGGCGCAACAGCTCTAGTATTCCTTGTAGTGCAGTGCGTCGTTATCTACTTTCCTGACCGTGGGCCTGGAGTGCATGAGCATATGCTTTGGACAGGTAGTTAGCTTGTCGCACGACCCCCGGTGTTAAGTTCCCAAGCGAACTTGGTACACAATTTATCGACCCACTCAAAGGATAAAAAGCTGAGTCAACCTTGTCCAGCCCGGGGATCGAACCCGCGCTTGTGGTGCCGTTTTGCAAACGCGTTAGCCACTGTAATAATAATAATAACAAAAAAATAGTAGAGCAAATTTTTCTCTGCATTTTTATAATAGGGATATTACAGATATAACTTTATGTGGCAAATAGCATGATGTAGCCGACTTATTCAAGTAATCCTGTGGATGCACGATTACTTGAACATACCTTGGGTAACAGAAAAGCTCAGTCTGCTTTCAGGAGACTGAGCTCGAGAGGAACGAAAGAGGAAAAACCATTAGCATTTCATGCCGAAGAGTTGCCGAAGATCATCACAAGATGAGGAATTAACATGCTTCTACGTCCATGCACTCATACGATAACTGGTTAGCATGTCCAGTTATCAGTTTGAAGATTCGTGGTTCAAATCAGCAAGTACACTAATTCTTTATCACGTTTCTCTCTCCCAAAATTAACAATTCTCTGCACACAATACACATATTTACAATTCTTCAATCAAAGCGGCTTTTCAACTCCTGTTTTCTGCGTTATATGTCTGTGAAACTCGCAGAGTTTGTCGTAAGATACTTTAATTGTATAGAATCTCACTTATATCTTAATTATCTGCTTCTTTCCATGGCAGATGAAATACTTTCGAAAGGTAGTTTTCGAATAAAACGAACATTTTCTTCCCTCCTCGATCCTCTAAGATATAAAAGGATTATGAAGAATTTTATTTTTAGGGAGAGAGAGAAGTACCTCTAATTGCTTCACCCTCCATAAATATTTTCCCGAAGTTTTAATGCTGGGTTGTAAGTAGTTTCGAGATAGTTCCCCCGCAATTGAGAACGATTAATAACTCTCTGTTAAAGGGAATCTTTTGTTCTTTGAGCACCTTTCTTTCAATTCATTTTGCAAAGTGATTCCATCGCTTCGGCTCTCTGTGTGTTGTTGCGCCTTTTGTGTACCGGAATAAATAACTCGGCAGCTTAACGGAAATAAATTAGAGGTTCAATAGGATCTCGTAAAAGATCTTAAGAATGATTTCAAAATTCCGTTACGCTCGAAATATTCACTTTTAATGCCATCTTTATCATTAATTATATATGATTATAAGTAATCGCCTTAATTCACTAAATGTAATTACAGTGATTATAAGAAAGTAGAAAGAGTTTCATTAAAATTGACTATTTTGTGTCGAAAAAGCAATCGAGAGTTTTTATGAAAATTACAGAAAATGAATAATTCATTTTCTTTTATCAGCAATTCGCCCATTAATCTTGAGCATAGAAAGTGGGGAAGTGTACGCTTAAACATATAATAGAATAGGTCACTGAACAATTAGTCATAAAGAAAAAAACTATAATTGGATGAAGTGAGAATATTACGTATGTTATTTTAGTTAAAAGTATCTAATGTACTGTTGTATGATTTCGTCTTTCCTTAAAAATGCTTCAAAGAGGTTTCGCTACAAGATTTATTGAACCTCCTTGTTTTCAATATGAAAGACTTATCATATAATTATTGAAGAAAATTACAGCGTTTAGTAATTAATTATGAAGAAAAATGCTATTTAGAAAATGTTTTACTACAGGTTTTAAGCCTATATTACTTACGAAACCATCTTCAATATAATGGTCTAACAGGATAGGTAAATATATATAATTTTACCATTTATATTTTATTTTATAGGTAGCTATATAAGGTATATCTCCCACATTCTTAGCGTGTCTTCGTGGTGTAATGGTCAGCACACTGAACCGGTAATTCAGAGGTCCGTGGTTCGATCCCCGGCGAGGGCAATGCATATTTTTCATCTCTCCTGCTTCTAATTAACCTAATGTCTCTACACTGGCGCCCGAACTAAAAGGGTTGTGGATGATGACTCTCCACACCCAGGATTTGGCGACTAGGTCCCCTAAAACCCTAGTCGCCCTTTAAAAAGGGGAGTATATAAGGTATATCTCCCACATTTTTAGCGTGCCTTCGTGGTGTAATGGTCAGCACACTGAGCCGGTATTTCAGAGGTCCTTGGTTCGATTCCCGGCGAAGGAATTGCATATTTTTCCTGTATCCTGCTACTAAATAACCTAATGTCTCTACAGCTAGACTCAAACACTTTTTTGAAAGCTAACTACGCAAAATATAAAGAAATTTAGAATGCTTTCAACTTATTCAATAATAATTAATAAGAGTGTTTGACCAAGAAATTAATCTACATTCCATGTGTAAAAATGTTCTTAATATTTTGTATTTCTTAATTTCTGAATTTAAGAAATATTCGCAATTATTATCTCAGTGTGATCTTGTTGCTTTTCTTCATTTAAAGGTACTTAAGGCATTCCGAAGTTCTGGAAGCATTTTTTAACATCTATAGTACTACTAGACATAACCATTCTCTTGAAACCTAGTTATTCCAAATTTGAAAAACTCTCTATAAGATTAAACTTCTCGAGTTATAATTCAAAAAGGTTTCTGTGGCAGAGATATTATGTGAGATTTTACATTTAATAATTTTCAAATTGGTTCGATTTTCTTAATTTCTGTATTTAGAGATTATTCTTCAGTCTTTCCGTTGTAGGGATTTATATTTATTTTAAATAACCAGTTTAATTTAATTTTAAGTTCCTTTCCTATAAGCCTTCATTCCCCTAATTGTCAATGACAGAATATTTAAATTTGGTAGCGCTCGTAAATTAATGCAAATTCTACCAGTGGGAGAAAAGGTTTTTAAGTACCAAGTTCTAGAAGGGAAAATTAGAGAGTCTGGGAAAACTCTGTGCTTGTTGTAGCGCGAGCTTCGGCTTAGCATTTGTAGCTGGTTAAACGTGGCGTAGCAGCTATTATCTTGCTGCTACTAAATCGTCAACGCTCTGTTAGGAAACAGGTTAATCTATAAGGAAACAGGTAGTCGTAATTCTACTACTTGTTAATATCTTCAAATTTTGAGTTTAGTTCTTACTGTTTCAGTTCCCGCCCAAGCAGAGGCGTAGTGTGTTAGCGTCGAGTTGGCGCATTGTAAATAATTAAAGAGTGTAATAAAGGGTAGTTTTAACCCTTCTTCTGTGCAGTCACTACTCTGCAGATTTCACACTAACGGTAGACATCAGACTCTACACCGTTAACCTGACAGAAGGATAAGATAGATGGGAGAGTCTCGGCTCTGCTCCTGGTGGGAATTTCTTGCAAAACTAGAACGGTGTTACACTAATTCGTTATTGTCACTCATAGGGCTTCTTTTAGGTAATGGCTTTGTCATCATAAAGCTTTGTGATACGAAAGCCATTTGCACCTCTTTAGCAGAGTTTAAGCCAAAGCCACGCAGCGAAAGGAAAGTTGCGCATGCATAAATGTCGGGCTGACTCTGTGAAACTGTCGACCAATTTTGCTTAGCTTTGTGATTGGTGTTTCTTATACCAACCTGGCATAAAGTTGAAAATTTAGAATTTTAAGCAAAATTCTTAAACCAATTTTTGTGACTTAGCAAGACCTAATTGCTTAGCCAAGAAGCTATGGTTAATTCACTTATTATATTAAAACCCTCGTTTGCAAGAAGCTTAATGTACTCAATATGTGAGCTAACAACAGGGGCTACTCTTGCTTCTTGGCTATGATATAATTTGAGGTTTTAAACTAATGTTACAATCAGACAAGCTAGGTAAGTTCTCTCCAAAAGTCAAAACTTCCACATAGAGGTTTGTAGTAGAGAAATGGAGGGTCAAGGTACCTTGTATTTTGTCACGTAGGGTGTTCTAAACCATGACAAGGAGCTCAGTAAAGTCATTCTGTCACTTATAAGACGTCCAACCTTTTGTCTAACGACAGGCCCTTTCTTCGTCTTGGCAATATTTAATTCATGAACTTCATTCATGATAAGTAATAGTAAAAAAATTCTTTCAAACAAATCAGAAAACACAAAAAATTATTCTTTTTAGTTTCATAAAATCATCATTGTTATTTTAAAAATATGTTAGAAATTTCAAAAGAACCCCGCCATACAAATATGGATTTCTTAATTTTATTAAATCGATTTCAACTACTGTCTTAAACACCAATTTTAGTAATGAAGTAAAAATTAAGATTTGGGTACATAAAATCTTCAAATTTTAACATTTCTCTATGCCAGAATCTTAAACGATTTCACAGTTGCTATCTCTATTTCTTCGTTTGTACTATCTTTGAGTAATTTATGTAAGAAACCTACATGCGAAATGTCTTAAAACATTATTTCATTTATGTGTTGCAATGCCTAAGTTTATAAGAGCTCGGATAATTTTGATAAGGCGAAATGGACTAGATCTAATATGAAACACCTTTCTCATTGACTATTTGTAATCTAAGGGACGCGTATAAAACCTTTGTATGCTAGTGTTGAAATGTGTAGTGTGACTAAAATTGTCCCAGTTCTATAGTGTTAAACTTAAAATATAAGTCAATAATTCGTGGTTTCAATAATTTCTTGATTTAAAAAAAAACAGTTAAGGACGGAATTTAGAACGATTGCTTTGTTGAATTTTGTGATGTATAAAATCGCTTAGTATTTTATAACGATATTTACACAAGAACAATATTTTTGACATATAAGATATTTCGAATTTAATGATTATCTCTTCAATGGGGAAATTCAGGAGAACTTACCCATAAACAATATACAATTTTTTTTTAAAATCAATGCTTTTTTTTTTAAAACTCAGCCGCCTTCAACTAATTAAAAAGAGAATAGAATAATATGTAGTAGATTTGGGTATAAATTGTGCCGTAAAATTAAATTTACTCTTTTTACTTCTTCGTTCAAACTACGGAAACTATTGTAATCGCGAATACTTGGGTATCACATTTCAATGAAAATATCCATTTTGACCCTTTCGAATATATTTGAACGATGGCTTTGCATGACATCTGTACGTATGGACAGAATAAAGGGTTTTTCCAAAACAGATTGTAAAATGGATTTAAACTAGATTCAGATGGGATTTTTTCGTCATGTCTGTACGTACGTATGGATGTATGTGTCTTGCATGATTCAAAAACGATTAGCCATACAGTGTTAAAATTTTGAATATGGAACTGCCATAACATCTAGTTGTGAACTTTCCTTTTGTTGTTGCGATCGGCCGCACCAGACTTATATAAATATATATGTATATATGTTCCCACTCTGTTCCCCGGCTTGGTGAGCTCAGTTATTTTATTTTATATGTTGGTTATTTGCTTATTTTTTGCTTTAAATTAATTGGATTATGTTGTTCATATATTCCCATGAAGGTTTGTATACCCTTAGTTAATCGGCATGCAATAGGTTTAGAATTATCAGCAATTTAAAAGTGTGGCTAGGCCTAATGTGGCGGCTACTTGCTTACATTTAAAACTCTGGTATGGTGTATTAAGTCAGTGCACCAGCTTGAGTGCCTTTTTGCCCAGTGGGACCAGAAGTTAAACTTAAATGTCCGCGAACTGAAAATTTTGTCTCTCTGCCCATTAGTCATTTTTCTTCGAGAAGCACTAATTTTAAATGCAAATTGTTTTTTAACTGTATTTGGTATTTTTTCTGTATTTTACAATTCGTAATGAAGATGTTTTTAATTTTTATGTATTTTTGCGTTGCTGCAAGATGAGAGCTGAATTAATTGAATGAGAAGTGAGGAAATAAGTTTAAATGAAGCTGAGCAAAATATGTGTAAAATTTAAAAGTCTATACAAGGAAATCATGCGATGTTCACATTATATTTCTTTTATATAAGTTCTGTCATGTTTTGTTTTAAAAGGCTTATGCACAAATATTTGTAGTTCCTATTTTTACTAGAAATCAAAGATTCAATTAGATAGAATTTTATAATTTGTTTCTGTGCGAGCTATTTGATAAAATTTTCATAGCTCATCACCGCCTAGGAGTAATCCTTTAAGAAATAATTTAATTTTGCGACCTTTTTGAAACACTCGGTAGTTGTTGATTTTTCACATAAATTTAAAATGTTATACCGTAACTGTAAGTTATATGATATTAAGAGTTTTATTTCTCTCAGTATTTTTAATCAGAATAATTCGAGATTAGAACTCTCATTTAAAACGAATCATTTATTTAAAAGCGCATTTGTTTTGAAATCGAGGGAATCATCATTTTCACCGTTTTCAGTAGAAAACCTGATAACAGTGATATTTCCCAAACCAATTCAGCAACAGCATTTAATTAATAATGTATTTAATGCTTATTTGAAATTCGAGACGTTATTCAAAATAATAAATTTTATTTTTAAGTCTACTAGGTACTATTCAGAAATTTTAAGATAATTAATATTTCGAAATTTAATCAACATCATGTTTTGCTGCTGATCGCATCCTTCACTATAACTTATTAACGTAAATGCTGTTTAACACCGAGTACAGGATTTTAAGGTTTGAATAAGTAATTTCAGGAGTTATATGCATGATTATCAAAAAAGTGCTTCTAATTATTCGAATAGGCTTTGGTGTATATTCAACTACTAACTTCAATGTCTAATTAAAGTTTTACGCTTATTTATCTAAGTAAACACTATTTATATGTTCGAATGCACTGATTTTAAAATGGTAATAATGGGTAATAAGGAACTGCAGATCTTTGCATGAATAATATATTAGATTTCATTTTTTACAATTTCTGAATGCATTAGCAATTTCTATTAATTATGTTGTAGAGACATTAGGTTATTTAGTAGCAGGAGACATGAAAAAAATGCAATGCCTTCGCCGGGGATCGAACCACGGACCTTTGAATTACCGACTCAGTGTGCTGACCATTACACCACGAAGGCACGCTAAGAATGTGGGAGATATACCTTATAATGTTCATTAACTAGAGCAGTAGCTTTATTAGGGTAAACATATTTTCGTGGTAATCAAATTTGACTTCTAACATCCAATATATCGACCTTTATGGGAATATTTCCTCCTTGTAAAAAGGATTGAAAGTAAAGAAAGTACTGTAATCACGAAAAATTCCGAGTGTCATATTTCAAAGAAAATATCATTTTGACCACTATCGAGTGCAATTTAACGATGTTTTTGCGTGACGTCTGTACGTAAGAACAGAATAAAGGACTTCCTTTCTCCAAACGAATTATAAAACTGATTGAAAATGGATTCAGAAGCGATTTTTTCGTGGTGTCTGTACGTACGTATGTCTCTCGCATACCTCAAAAACGAGTAGCCTCAGAACATTGAAATTTTGTATATTGGACTGGTATAACGTGTAGTTGTGCATGTCCTAATTTGGATGCAATCAGCCGCATCAAAAATATATATATACCCACTCTGTTATTCGGCTTAGTGAGCTCAGTTTTTTTTTTTTTAATTCTTATATGTTGGTAAATTGAGCATTTTTTGCATAAAAATTATTGAATTACATTACTCTTATCTTCCATTAAGGTTTAAACCGAAGATAGCTTTTAATCGAAGATATGTCTTTAGTTAATCTGCATGCAATAGTTGTAGAATTATCAACAATTTAGAAGTTGTTTAAGTGCGGCTAAACCTAATTTTTTTAACCACAGCAGCTATATTTGTTTACATTTGAAACTTAAAAGAATTGAATTAAGCCTTTCTGCACCTTCAGTGTCTTTTTGTCGAGTGGAACCAAAAGGAAACTTTTAGTTTTGTGCGCCGAAAAATCTTTCTTCTTGCCTGCTGGCCGAATTGTTTGTTTTTGCGTAGAAACTGTAATTTTAATTGTAAAAATTGGTTTTTTAATTTTTTTAACTGCATTTGGTGTTTCATGTTTTTCTATATTTTTCAATTTTTAATGAAGATAGTTTGAGTTTTGCATTTTTGCCTTCCCGTGAAATGAGAACTGAATTAACTGAATAAGAAACATATATCTAATGAAATTCGAGAAAATGAGTTTAAGTGAAAGGCAGGAAAAAATGCGTATAATTTAATATTCCACCGTGCAAGGTCATCTCCTGTACACATCAGGTTTTTCTATAATTTCTCTCATCATTGCTAGATTACTTTTGTACAGAGACTGTTCGCACACTTCTTAGACGATTTTGCTTTGCTATAAAAAATCGCCTGCATGAAAAAAAATCAACTGCAAATGTATTTTTGAAAGTGTAAGTTACCCTCTATTATTTGATAATTTTGTTTTTATGCGTAACACGGTGCTTTTAAGGAAGCAGTGGACGGAAGGCTATGTTTGTGCTCTTTCCAAAGAAAATTATTCATATTTAGTTATTAAAAAGTGCCGTGAAAGCCATGATTTTTCGGTCTCTAAAGAAAGATAGATAATCTCTACATATAATAAAACAAAGAGTCTGTGTGTGTGTGTGTCTTTCGTTCGTGTTGCGAGTAAGCTAATAGACCCAGGGCCACGAAATTTGGTACATAGGTGTATCTACACAAGAGCCAGTGCACCTCGAAGCGATTTTTTCGAAATTCGAATTCGAATTTTTTTTATTTTATGTTTTGTGACCAAATCGCGTCATTTTGAGACATAATGGGCTACAGGAAAGCGAGATTTCACTCTATACATTTCATTTTTACATCGTCGTAAAGCGTAGATACTTAGCTATTTTACGAACTTAAAATAAATTTCGTATTTCAATAAATCGATTAAATACCAATTTATTTAGGAAGATAAGCTTAACACCTTTGCAGCGGAATTTTTTTTAAAAAAACTTATTTTAAAAAATGTGCCGTTTATTTTCCTTTGATTTTTGGACACGTTGAACTTTAATCCTTTCCACTCCTTTTAAAAAAAGAATTTTGGAAAAATAATAATATTTTGTATTTTTTTAAAATTTTTTAAATGAAGCTTCCGAATACACTTCTCACATCTCAGATATTTTAAAATGTAGTTTTGGCAACAATTTTCCTTTCTTATTGTTGTTGATAGATTTTTGATGAAATTGCATCATTTTGAATAGTTTCATTCTTTTAAAAATTTCGGTTTGGCAACAATGTTTCATCGTATTTCTTATGTTACTGTTTTTAAGAGACTGAAAAGTTTAAGAAATTAAAAAGTTGTTTCTTTTGCAACGGTAAATTGTTTAATTACTGTATTAGGATAATTAACATTTGTATCAAGGTATATTGCTTATTTGATTGTAATATTGTGTTTTAATTATATTTAATTTTAATTATAAAAAAGTTTTGCATGATATTTTTTAATCTGTTCAAGTTCTTAATCTGTTTATACCATTTGAGTTCTTAAGATTTTGCAAAGGGAAGTTGGTTAATTTATTTATTAGGATAAGTAATATTTGTATTAAGGGATACTGCATATTTCATTGTCATTTTTTATATATATAATACATTTTTATTGATTTCTTTTTTGATAAAGTTGTTCTGCAGAGTAAAATTCTGCGCGAAATGTTTTGTTTTTTGAGTTTCTTTCATGTTATTTTTTGCTTATTTCACTGTTTGTAAGATATTGAAAAGTTTTGCATGATTTTTTTGCATGAGCCAGTGCACCTCGAAGCGAGTTTTTCGAAATTCGAATTAGATTTTTTTTTTTTTTATTTTTTGTGTTTTCTGACGAAATTGCGTCCTTTTGAGACATAATGGGCTATAGCAAAGCGAGATTTTACTCTATTGAACAGTTTAAGAAATTGAAAGATTGTTTCTTTTTGCAAAGGTAAATTGTTTAATTAATTTATAGATCTATATTTAAAAGGGCGAGTCTTTCTGTGTGTGTAGGTGTCTTTCGTTCGTACTGCGCGTAAGCTAATAGACCCAGGCCTATGAAATCTGGTACACAAGATGCATCTAGACAAGATGAAATAGTATCAAATTGATAATTTTCTCTCATTATATGAACAACAATGGCACACAGCCATTGTTGCTGATATCAGCACGGAAAAATGAGGGCGATAATTCTGTGCTGTTTTTAAATTTAATGTTTCTCTTGGATACTGGACGTTTGTCTAGAGAAGGCAGCAGGAAGTTGGTTAATTTATTTATTAGGATGATTAATATTTGTATTAAGGGATATTGCTTATTTCATTGTATGCTTTTTATATGTAATGCATTTTTAACTGAATTTTTTTCCCGTTGTTGTTTGTTTCTTTTTCGATAAAATTGTTCTGCAGAGTAAAATTCTGTGCAGTTTTCAAATTTAATGTTTGGTGTTCTCTTTAGGCATTTTTCTGGTACACTTAAAAGCCAGACGAAGGCTGGCCGCGCAGCGGCTAGTATTATTAATAAGAAAGGGAAAAAATTGTCAAAATTTCGAATTAAGGAAAAATTGTTAAAAATACGTATCGGAGTAAAAAATGGTATGTTGCCAATGTCGCAAAGGTAAGAACGTTAATGTAAGACAAAATCTTCGAAATTAAAGGACAGTTGCATAATCATTAAAGTGCTCAGTGTCAACTGCAAACAAAGTGCTTGTTCTGATTTGAATCCTAAAAGGGCAAAGAAAAGTAATGTGCATCGCCTTTATCCACGACATATCGCTGAAAGAAGAATGCGCTCCAGAATTCTTTAGTAGAAAAAATTATTCGGACAAAAATATAAAACTGTTGTCCCAATGGATGAATCTTGGGTATATTTAAAAGACCGCAATAACAAGCGATCCATTTATTATCATCAAAGAGAAGGAAAACAAAACTTAGAATATGGTTTAAAGAATCTAAAGAAAGCTTTTTAAAGGGATTTATTAATGTTGGTGGTTTATGAAAAAGCGACAAATAAAATTTAAAAAGGGTGCAGAAGACTGTTAAGATCAACTCGGCATATTATCAGGAACATACGTTATATCCAATTTTCAAATATGAAATGTTTACCCAAAGTGCCATCAATCAGTAGAGCTGCATCAAGCCAAAGCAAGCAACGCCCTTTAATATCCACTGTTAATTTCCTGAAACCAATGGAACAAGAAATGCATATGAAGGCCATAAATTTCACTCATTAAATTGTCTGATAGATCATTCACTAAAGTTTTCGTTTCTGGACTTTCAAAAGGCGTATAGTCCAGACGTCTACCTATAACCCTCCTTGGACATTTGAAAGCTGTTCAAGACGAATGACATACCACACCTATTTCGCTACTGAAAAAACATTTTATCGTCTTGGAAATTACGGTGCAGAAAGATAGTGAAGAATAAGGGTTACCAAATGGAGCCTTTAAAATACAAACATTTCATGTTAAATACTTCTGTAAATGCAATGAAATTCGTCTAAAAATGTGCAAACACTTTTAGTATTTAAATATTTTTATGATACTTTCGATCGTTAAGTACCACAAAACTACACTGCATGTTAGTCCTATTCGAAAATCCGAATTGGAAAATTGAATTGCACAAAATTTTGCTGGCCTTCTGGAACACAAGAAAAATCAATTTCCTGAAGTTGCATGTAATCGCTCTCCGGTGCTTGGTGATATAGTAACACATTACTATTTCGGCATTAAAAATAACCTTCTTTGAAAACATTTTAAGTAATGAAAGCACCTCTATATAAATGCATTATAATGCATAAAAACATAATCCGGTTGAAAAGTGATTTTTACCTATTAACAGTGTTGAATAAGTGTCTATAGTTTGATTTCCTGATATGTAGGTGATTCAAATGAGAAACTTAGAATTTCAATGAAATTATGAAAAATGTATTACAGATTTGTAAGTTGCAAGTAGTTATCCTTGTGGCTCAAAGAACCTTCACCAGGTTGCAGTATAGCACTGCATCACTGGAAAGGAAACAACGTCAGTGCTTCCATTCAAAATGGCAACGGTCCACGATATGAATTCTGTATGTCCAACAGATAAACTTTATTCACTGGAAATTGATGCTGGAAAATTTCATGTGCTGTGATGGCTAAAAGAGACGACGAGAGACAAGAAGTTCCAAAGAGATGAAAATCGCGTATGGAAGATTGGATAAAACTGGAAGAACGAAAGCCGGAAAAGAAGCAATGTCAGTGCTTCCGTTCATAATGGCAACGGTCCAGGGTATGAAATCTGAATATCCAACAGATAAACGTTATTCATTAGAAATTGGCACGGACGAATTTCATGTGCTCTGATGGGTAAAAGTAACACCGAAAAACAAGCAGTTCCAAAGAGATGAAAACCGCGTATGGAAGATTGGACAAAACTGGAAGAAGGAAAGCGGGAAAGGAAGCAATGTCAGTGCTTCCTTTCATAATGGCAACGATCCAGGATATGAAATCTGAATATCCAACAGATCAACCTTATTTATTAGAAATTGGCACGGATGAATTTCATGTGCTCTGATGTTGAAAGGGACGACGAGAAACAAGCAGTTCCAAAGAGATGAAAACCGCATATGGAAGAGTGAAGAAAACTAAAAATAAACGCAACAAAAAGAATTGTTCTTAGGTATCCATGCACTTACAGATCCTGGGCATTACATGTCGAGGGCAACTGAATAGAAAACTTATGTCTGCATAAATTTCTGTATTTCCTCATATACCTCACAAAGAATAATTAATGTTATTAATAATTATTAATAAAGTTTTTTTATTTGAATCACTTTATTAAATGTTAGTAAAACTTTATTAAAAGTTAATTAAAATGAATTATATATTTTTATTTAGTTACATACTAATTATTTATGTTGCTGCTTACTGTCTGGTACATATCTTGCCTTTGATGTTCATGTAAAGCACTTACCACGAAGAACTTCGCGAAATTAGGAGTATAAATTCCCAGCTATGAAACGTTTGTGAATTTTCATTATTTGTGCCATAAATTTTGTTTTTCCTCCCCCGCGTTAAAATAATTGTCCTCATGAAAGCTAACTTACTTCAGTTTTCTCCTTAACAGTGTAACGTACATAATAGAAGAATTGAAACTTCTTTTTTATTTTGTAAATATTGACATTCAAAGTTATCTTCATTTGTAAGAATTCAGGAAGCTATGTTATTTTTAGGTTTCTAAGGTATTTTAAAATGGAGTTCTAAATTAAAAAATCTGACACGCACACCACATGACTTTCTTATACAGCCTATTAAATCATGCGCATTTTTGGCTGCATTTCGTTTAAACTTGTTTCCCCGAATTTCATTACAGATATATTTCTCATTCAATCAATTCAGTTCCCATTTCGCGGCAAGAAACAAATGCATAAAAATTCAAAACATATTCATTAAAAATTGTAAAATACAGAAAACCCTCACACCAAATGGTGTTAAAAACCGTTAAAAAACAATTTTTAGAATTATAATAAGAGTTCAAATTGATTACAATTACGCAGAAAGACAGACTTTTTGGTACACAAAATGTTAGGCCCCACTCGACAAAAAGACACGGAAGTTCGCGCAGAAACAGATTTAATTCACTACGCTGTTAAGTTTCAAATGTAAACAAATGCCTGCGTTGTTTGACTTAGTGGAACTTAGACAACTTTTAAATTGTTGTTAATTCTACAACCATTGCATGCGGATTAACTACAGGCAAAAAAACCTTAATCGGAACATAAGAACAATATATTTCTATCACTTTTAAAGCACAAAATGCAGAATTTCCCAACACATAAGAATAAAAAAACTAAGCCCACCGAGCCGGGTAACAGAGTTGGTATATGTGTATGTATATTTACATACATCTGGTGCGGTCGATTGCGACCAAAGAGGGAAGAGCACATGTGCATGTTATAGCAGCCCCAAACACAAAATTTCAACGTTCTGAAGGTACTCGGTTTTGAGTTATGCGAGACACATGCATACCTACGTAAGTATGTACAGAAGTCACGAAAAAGTCTCTGAATCTATTTTAAATCCATTTCACAATCCGTTTAAGGAAACAAACAGTCCTGTATTCTGTCCGTACGCAAAAACATCATTCAAATAGAATCGAGAGCGGTCAAAATGAGTAATTTCGTTGAAATACGATACCCGAAATCTTTCGCGATTGCAATATTTCCTTTGTGCAAGGAAGTAAAAAAGCATGATGATGAGTTTGAGTAGCTAAATAGTCCTCTTTAAGAAAAATACGAAGATTGAATGCTGAAGTAAATAGTCTCAAAAAATGGTAAGCCACATATCCGTTATATTTTTTGTTCATGAATATTTCTCACCAATTCTTAATTAAAATTCGAAATATAAGACAGACTTATAGCTAGTAAAGACTTATTCCTTGGATTATTTTCCCCTTCGTTCTTCGTATTGTTTTCGGTTTATTCAAGTAACATAGCGTAAGAGCGTAATTGCTTTTAAATGAAACTGTTTCTTACGAAACAAGGCTGCACCTTCTCGAGCAAAATTTTCTGTATTCTTAGTCTAAATATTCCAAACTTACTTTCCATTCCTAGCTCAAGAGAGGGGCTGTTCGAAGGGATTTCTCAACATGCCTCGGAACAGTTTAGCCAAACGGCTTTAGGATTTTGCTTCCCTTTCATTCTGTCACTGACTGTTTGGATAAGTTGACAGCTACAACTGTAGAAGTTGATGGCTAACTGAAATGACAGAGCCAACTTTTCCGTTGGCAGTCATCGTCTGGAACACATTGTTCAAGAATGCTTTAAAATTTGAAGTCGCGGGGTAGATGAGAAAGCAACATCCTGTTTCTCTTCACGAGGATAATATTTAAATGTCTTCTTCATGAATATGCAGTTTGGTGTATTTTGATTCTCAACTTACTTAAAATGAAAGATCCTCTTAGCGGCTGCGGAAAGGAACTGTTTGTAATGAGTTCCAGTGGAAAGATACAGAGTGCTTCTAAAATATATTTTAAAGTTCAAAGTAAAGATTTCATCATTAGAGAAGCTTTTAAAGTTCAAGTCAATCCCGCACTTAATAAAAACTTAAAAATAATCCTATTTCAGTGACTTTGCAATATATGGTAATGCAACTGGTGCAAAAATAATATGAAATTATAAATAAATTGTTAAGAATATTCTTCTGTTATTTATTACGTGGATTATTCTCAATTTTTATGTTTCTCAACCCTTCTTGGATTAATCGCGATTCTGACTCTACCGATGAGCGGCACCATTTCGTTACTACATCGATAAGTGAGACTATAATTTTGGATAAGTAAATAAATTGGGAAGATGGAATGTTCTATTAATTTATAACTTAGTTTCTTCTTTTCTATTGATTGCATTCCTTCGTTATTCAACGTGTTTCTTTTGTTTTGAATTCAGATTTAATTTAGGTATCCAAATGGAATTGTTCTCCAAAACTACTTGAAAATATAGTATAACTTCTCTTAACTATTAGTAGTAAATTTCTGCTAATTATCTTGCTCTTACTAATCTCTCTGATCTGAATCAGATCAGATCCATAATTTCATTTGCCTTCATGACTTCCAACACCAATTCGGTCTCTTCAGCAGGTCTTCACGCACCAAGCCAACACAACTAAGTAAATGTTGCGCAGTGGCCTCATGGTTATTATACTTGTTGGAAGTTAAGAATGTTTCAGTAGCATGTGGAAAATCTGAGGGTCCTTAAATGTCCTGAAGTCAACTGACCCACAGCCATTTGGTTCTTCTTGTCACCCTTGAAACTAACAGTGGTAGCAGGATCTACACTACGATACCAGGAATGTGTTCGTAGTTGTCTCCAAGAAATGCTAATCAAAGCCTTTCTTCTCGAGAATAGCTCAAGGTAGGTCGGGGTTCAGCATAAACCTGAGGCATAGAAGTAAGTACCTGTTAATTATAAAGAGTTTTATTTTAACTTCCTACTTATTCCAACTGTCCTAGATTTAAAAGTGATTCTGAGTTACCGTGATTGACACCTATAGTATTATCCTGGTAAATCGACAACTGACTTCAATATTTTCTAAACTCTTCGTTATCGCAGCTCATGTTTCTGTGTTTTTTAGCGAATTTTAAGGGATTTTCCAATATTTTTTTAATATTAGACCTTTCTGCAAACAGTAATAAATCTGTAAGTTTCGAATTTTTCTCTTCCTATTCTTATTTTCATGCTTTCAAATTACGTCCAGATTTTCCACATAATTTGTATACTTTCCGTTACAGTTTTCGAAAATAGACATATACTGCAAAATGATGGCATTTCATAATCCAAACCAGAAATGTGAATCATTTACATTTTGCTAGAGATTTGAAACATGTGGAAAAAGTCCGTTTCCTAAGATACGCGAAGTCGCTCTCCCTTACTTTGTAAATGCCAACAGAGAATTTCGATGCCGGTGATCCTTTATTAAAAGTGTGCTATTAACGAAGATAATCCAGTCACATACAATATAATGTTCAGAAATACTATTCAACTAAATAGTAGTTTTGATTTCAAATTGCGGTATAAAATTAGGCAATAAAACAACCATAGTTTTACTTTCATATCAAATATATCGATTACGAAAGCGATCAGACTCAGTTCTTGTACGTAAGACAGAAAACAAATATGAAATAAGGTACCATTCATACAGGATTATATCCAGTTTTCATAAATAAGGTCTTTAAAACTATTTCCTTTTCCTACAGAAAGAAAGGAATTCCACCGTTAGAAACAACCATAATGACCCTGTTGCTATTCCATTTCATTCATCTGTCAGTTGTAAAATTGCTTAGACTCTTGAGAGGCTCAAATTTTGGGTCATTTTCTCACCTATCAGTGAAATGTGTTGTCTGATTCTTTAAGATCTTATGTTTGATTTTAATGTTTGAGAAACCTGCGGCATATCTTGTCAGTGTAGTTTGACATACATTTCCAAACTAAAAGAGCTTCAAAATTTCAAGGAGCAAGAATCTTATGTTCAAGAAAAGAGATAAACAAATATTCAAAAGCTAATTGCAGTTGGGCATTTAAAATCATGATTTTAAATGGTTTGTAGAATGTTATTCATGTAACTATTTCAGTAGACGAAATACATTTCTTATAACTTTTTGATTAATATAAATTTAGGCTTTTAAATCAATGATTGAGTTCTTAAGCTTTCACCAGTTACTTATCTTAGATTTTTCCATGCCATTAAAATTTTTCTTGACAAATAACGTTACATTCATTTTTGCTTTTCTATGGCCATTGCTTTCGATACAAATTGGTTGTCGCTTCTCCTATTTTTAATAAAAGTATTTTGCTTCTCAAGAAGAGGGATTTTTATTAGTACTTGAAGTGGATAGAGCTTTATTTCAAATCTATGCCCAGATTAAAATAATTGCATTAAATTCGCTTCCTGAATTAAATTATTTTATAAATATAAATTTCAATTACATTATAGGGTATGATATTTAATTAGCAAAGCAACAACCTTGTGCTTGGCGTAGATTTAATCAAGAACTCAATTGATTTCGAAAGCAAACAGGTACCTCTTCATCAAGAACACTGAACCTTCAAATTTTCCAACTTCTCTTTGCTTCTACAGCTGCTGCTACCTTATCATCTGAAAGTTTCTTTTTATCTTGGGTATCAAATTATCCTTAGAATTTTGGCTCAACTATAGCTGAGGTTCTATTTGTATCGATATTTTTCTTTATGCGTCTGAATCAGATCACTGTGTACAACTATTTTATTCTTTTAATGAGACAAATGTAAAAAGCAACCAATTTATACAACCAAACGATTAAAATAAATAGTTTCTAAAATATGAAATGCAGGCATGATGCAGGTGAAGTTTATTTAACGATTCTTTCCTGATTTCTTCACAAATCAATCTCGTAAGACGAGAAAATTTAATCAATCTATTATTCTATAATACATATTTAATGTTTTTTAAGTGACCCATGTTTAAAGTATCACAGGCTCTTTTTTGGGAACATTGCTGTCTCAGTTACGGGGAATTATAAGATGGAATCTGTATGTGACCTATAGTGCTTCCACCATTCTGGTACAACAAACTTGAAAAAGCAAGTCAGACAAATTTGCTATCTGTTTTTAACTATAAGTAACTTTTAGAACAAATTACAGTCACTTTTACATAATGGAACTTGGCAGTGTCAAAACAACCGAGCGCCAAACGATATATTAGCGAAAGAGGATTCTACTTATGTTCAGATCGAAAGAAGTCTTAAAAAGATTTTGTGCTTGCATTGTATTTGTGTTTCAAAGCCTGAAGCAATTTATAACTCATAAATGTTCATTTTGTAAGTTCTTTATTTTAACCCTTCGATTACTATGTTTGTGAAGACTATTAACTTTAATTTGTATTCTAATTGCGTTCTATTTAAGCAAACTCTATAACTTGTTAAATAAAGATTTCACCGTTATTCTAACTTAGCGATTATTTAATAAATAAAGCGCTTCAATAACTTTGCAGTTTAAAAATATCGTCGTCGAAAATAGCGTGGTTAAAAAATAAAGCACCTACAAGTCATCGCATCATGATAGCATCGCAGACAGACGTTCTTCAGGCTTTCTAAGTTCTAAATGCATTTTCGAATAATGATTTGTGAGCGCAGGAAATAAAAAAGAAAATTTTTATTCTTATATTTCCTAATTTTGAATTAAAATAAAAGATTTTTTGCTGAAAAAAACTTAAACATTTAGAAACGGAAAATGAATAGAAAATTAATCTAGCACTTAATGGAATTTTAAACATACATAGTTAACTAATATTGGATATAAATAAATTAATCTTTTTTATAAATTTTTATCAATAATGTTTCATGAAAAAGTACATTCTGAAAGAGTTTACAAAAAAGAGAATAAGTAACTGCATGAGATTACATTCATAGGAATTGTTTTATTAATTATCAAATTATTTTCTTTCACGTTTGCAAATTTATCAGTAAAACTTTATAAGAAACAGATCAATTTACTTTACTTTTCACCTTTATTAGTTAATTAAGTAAGTTTAAAATTCTATTAAGAGCTATAAGTTGCATTAATTATCTACTCATTTTCAGTCTTTAAAAGGTTAAGTTTCTTTATTCCTTTTTCAGCAAAAATTTATTAGTTGATTCGAAATTATTAAATACAAAAACAAAAATGTGTTCAACGGACACCGCACAATACAATAACAGATCATTAAGTAATTAAATATAACAAAAACAAAGCGCTTGACTTCATTTCGAAATATAGAATAAACTGATAAAAATTTCTTTCCGCTTCTCGCAGGAACGACAGTTAATAATGAGTTAAATCCTATATAACAGACAAGGCCAAACGTTGGCTCGCGAACTACTTGTGCTCCTTTACCATCTGAAATGGGACTTGCTTTGAATAAATTTAGTTTAAATTTTTAATACAAATGAAATTTGAAATAGGAATCATACAGTGCCACGTTTCTTTATTAATCGTCAGTTTAATTTCTGATATAATGTATGTAAAAATTTGATAGATTTCAAACTGTCCACTACTGACTACTCGTCAGAACAACAAATACGTAAAATTACAAATAATTCCATTTCTTGTAATTAAAATTCTGGTTATTTTACTTTTTGAATAGGCAATGGTCTTCGGAACACACTAATACGAAGTTAATCTAAAACGCAATGCTAATAGTTTTGTTGAATTATTCTCGCATACTTAATTATTCTCCCGGCATGTTAATATTGTTGAAATACCTTGTGATATTTTCTCGTATTTTTCGATTTTGCACCGGTTCTGATTACACTTTATACTTCTTTTAAAAATCTGCTGAGATTTTTTGTCTTCCTAATTTTCGATCACCATCTATGTCTAACACGTCCTTCATAAAAGCTTAGTAGTCAAATGAAAAGTTGTAGGATGATCCACTGCTTGATCACTACAAATTTCAGCTAATAATGTGAAATTTTGTAAACGTTTATTTTTAAAGTCTGATCTTTTATTTTCTGCCTACAGATTCCATTTGAGATTTATTTTCTGTATACAGTTTAGGTAGCCTAATAGAAAGTTGTACTACGTAACCATTACCCTAACAATAATTTATTTTAAACTTTCTTCTGAGCTATATACTCAGAAATTCAAGACAAGATGGTAAGTCATTTGAACGCCTTTATGGGTCCAGGCATTGAAATTTGGTGGATCCGTACACTTATTTGGCAAAAGCTTAGGAACTAAACTATTGTGCAGACGTCTGCTGTTGTTACAAAAGCCCTCACGTCGAACATTTGTGCATGTTCATATAAATATGAAGAGTTACACCTTCGTGTTTTCGCATTTGCGAAATAAATTCATTATAGTAGTGACAGGTAAGTTTTCTTCCTGTAATATTAGTTTTGATTTGCCATGCATTTGAAAAACAGCTCCAAATTAAACATGTTGAAGAATTCGGCTCGCAAACAGATGGAATATGTGTTCGACGAAGCGTTCATATAGTCCGATATATGATAACAGTTATATATGTCCAGAATTATCGAGAAGTTTCAAGGATAAGCCTGACCTTCTTATATATGACCAAAATTATGGGAACGATTCGAGAGATAGTTTCGAGAATTTTCAATGACGCGCAGTATACTGATTACTAAAAAGTTCTGGCAGATTCCGTTGGATGCCCCGCTGAAATAGTGTATCAGTCAGAGCCGTCATGACAGATACTGATAATTCAAGTACCTCTGAAATTGCAATAATATTCTTTTTTTGGTGAATTCTTCTATACTTGGCATCAGTAAAAGTAGTTATTCCAAAGTTTTGGGGAAAATGTGTAACGATTTGTTAGTTTAGGATCCAAAGATTCGAATGATCTAACTATGTTGGTCTTTGTGTTAATTGAGAGGAGAAACAAAATTACTTTTAAGCAAAAGCCTAAACAAGTTAACAGCTTATTTTTAAATAAATGTTCTTTTTCGAATAACAGCTTCACTGCAGTGCGCGTTGATGAGTATCATTTAATTTATGCTTTCTAAAAGACTGCTCATGAGTTTAAAACGAACATGAGCTAATGAGTTTAAAAAAACACGACATTTTCTTATAAGTAATGATTTGTAATTTACTCAAATAATATTTTTATGTAATTGTGGACCAATGAACATGCTTCCGATTCATTTTATGTCTACTAAAATAAAATAACAGTAATTATAAACGGAGAAGTGCAAAGGAAATCAAAACAAAATATTTGATTTCTTTACCTGAAGAAAATACTCTTATTTGCCCAGTACAAGAGCTAGAAATCTTTATTTTCTTTGGACTTAAATTTTCTGAACACAAAGCAGTAGATACAAGATGTATTTATTCATATTTATAAGCAATCATGTTAATCATACATTCATTAGTTTACTTCAGAAGTTTCTTTATATTCAAAACATGTCTCATTATTTTTGAAACGATATAAATTTCGAATTGGGGCTCTCGAGCGTTCATAAAATTTATCACACGGCTCCCATCGTCTTGAAGTTTGGCCATCCCTGCTATATAATTTAAAAGCTTAAATTTAGCTATTAACACTTAGTTCGACTATTTGCACGACTTAACAAAGATTCTCTCCAACTAGTAGCAATAGAAGAGCTCTGCTATTGGCTGTTGAAGTTGGCAAAGTTCTCTCTCATACTTAGATCCTACTCCTACTTAAAACTTCAATCATTTACATATTATGATGAATTATAAGAAACAAGAAGTACAGTACAGATTTTATTATAAGGGGGAAAAATCTGAAAGTTTTCGGATTTTGCATTGCGCCCAAAGGGTCTTTTTTTAATGTTTTGCGTGTTACCTTTATTTATTAAATGCCATTTTCTTCGCACTTAAACCATAAAATTCAATTCAACAGCAATATCGCAAAATAATTTTAAAATGAGCATACCTTTATAATTTCCGATACACGGTTTCGCTCGCTGGAGATAGACATGTTTTTTTTCGTACAGTGTTGCCATTGCTAGCTTTGAAATCGTTGAGTTTCTTAATCAAAAATTCGTTAAAGGATTGCAAATTAGGAAATACATAATAAAACAAATTCCTTCCAGATGCCTATATTCGGGTGGAAACGTACGTTATTCAAAATTTGATGCCTCTAGGTGCAGTTGTTTTATCACAATGCAAGAAACTTACATGCATTTATGAATATTCTTCATAATTTAATTTCTTTAAATATAATATAGGGCTGTCATATTTGCTGGCAACAGTTTGAAAAGTGAATCAATGCAGAAAGTGAATTGACACAAAATGCCAAAACGAAATTAATAACCCTTCTGGGCTAAAGCCCTTTGGGATAATAATATATTAAATAAATCTTACATGTTGAATGATGCAGTTTTTGTTTAAGAAAATGCCATAAATGCGAAAGTATAATTCTTCCATTTGGATTGCAATATATGCGAATTCATCCGACACAGAAAAAGAAAATCTACTTATTTGGAACTTTTAAAGTGTGGATGAGCTTTTGTCGAAAGGAATCCTCATATTTCGAATTCTACTCTATATGATATTAAAAAAAATCTTATTGAAAAATGCAGTGATATAAATCTAAGAAATGTTTTTCACTGGCAGACATTTTTAGAACAAAAATTGTTGCCATTTATTTTATTCATAATACTTAGAAAATTTTATTGCACTACAAAAATGGGTTTCTGCAGATCGAGAATCTAATATTAAAGATTTTAGGCAATATTTCACCCTTGAGTATTAAGTAGGAGCGAAACAGCTAGTTCGTCTGAATCAGCTGAATGGAGTACATATTTAAAATCGATAAGGAACGTATTTTTACTATTTCTAAACGAAAATCAATGAGCGGTAAACCTAAAAATTGAATTACTGAAAGCGCAGTCGATAAAAATAGTTGAAAGAATATTCTTTCCGACGTAATTCTATTTCAGGCGGGAAAACTAACGATTAAAAGGTGTTTCTGAAGAACAAAATGATGTCAAGAGACTGTAACAAACAAACACTTTAAAAAAATTGTTTTCTGAAAAGAATGGAGAGAAATGCTGGTTATTATATTTTTTACCGTAGTCAATACGAAGAAATAAATCTCGTACTTCTACAAGAGGGAAAGAAGTCCTAAGAATGTCCTGATTTCTTTTTTTTTTGTTCTGTTCGACAGTATAAAATGTGCACAATTAATTGTCTTTAAACAATCGTTGGTGTAACTAATACATTTACCTAAATAAATTTTTCTTTAAAGGTGACTAATTTATTAAGTTCTTTAAGTTAACAAGCACAATGAATTAACTTGTCGTAAATAACAAGCGTAAAATAAACTAGAGTTGCGCAAAAACAAAACCAGAGGAGAAAGAACAGAAGGTGAGACGTTTAATTTAATTGAATTACTCTAATTTGATATCTCGAGCGCATTTTAAAATAAATACGAGTTGTTAAATTTAGTGCGACTGAATATCTTTCGTAGATTCAATGTTCAGTTTAATAATTAAACAAAATAAAGTAGAATTCTAGACCACGAACACATCTAATGCCACTATTCATTAAAAAAGGTATGGTTTATAAATTGCGCATAGCAGTTTTGCCATGAGGGATTAGGATTCTGCTTTGGGAAGACTGCTTTCGTGAAGGAATTCCAAAGGTGTATTCAACGATATATATGAAAAAATTCAAGAACATTCCTTGTGGTATCTCCATACTTAATGAACTGAGCTCGTGACTAACTACCAGCGTTCAAGAGACTTTTTTATTGAGTCTTAATAAGCGTAGAAGAATATACAAAATTTAAATTTTTATGCTCACTTCGAAGATAATTAAGTTTTATCGGAGAAACACAAAAAAAAATTCAGTAGTCATATTAATTTAAAAAGTGAACTTCATGCAATTAAAATTCCTTAAAATTTAGCTAGGAGGCCTCTAAAAATGCTGCAAATATGCAAATTTCTAAAAGATACTTTTCATGTCAATTTATTTTCTGTTTGTTTTGATGGCACGATATACATTAGGCTATCTTATTAATGAGGGAAAACATAATCATGGGATCATTTCATGGAGTACTTTCTAAAGGTTTGGTTTGGTTTGGTTTAGTTTATTATGGCAAATCACACTAGGGCTATTTGCCTAAGATGAGGATTGCCTTCGCGGAGAACTTTCTAATGTGCACTGGCTCGTATGCACACTACACATGAGAAAAACTACGAAAATGTTCATCAGCCAGCCTGTTCACCTAGATTCTAACACAGGACGGAACCGCCATTGTTCAGCGATTTTCCTTCTTGACCGCTGGTGGTCGCTGACTTTCTAAAGGAAACTGGTACTTACATATAACCACAACCACCTTAGTAGAAGTCGCCGAACGCTGGCAACCATGCAACAGTTCTTTATGTAACCATTATCCATTGTAAACTGCAACCCGAAAATTTACCGAGCCACCTTTTTCTTTTGTAAAAACAGCGGAGATGTAGCAAGGTGGTTCCGCTAATACGTAAGTAGTGAAAAAAGAGTCATATTTGCGTAAAACATGGAGAAAAGCATAAAAACGTCCATTCAACCGGTTCGTCATGAGGATCTGAACCCTTGGTCTAGCTTTCAATGTTCCTTTTACATTAGAAACAACTGTATACTGAAGCATGGGTTCAAATGTCCATTTGTAGAATCTTTTAAACTTGACACGTAATCTCTATTCCTATGTAAATGGCACTGCTACAAAATTTGAAACATAAATTGCACTAAAATCGATATTCTTTTGTCTTTAGATTAATAAATTGATATAGTTTTTAATTGGTGTCTAAAATTGATAATTTAGACATTTTTTTTTCATCGGAGGAAAATGTTTTAAATGGTATATAATATTTTAAATTAGTTTTCTAAGGATATTTTTACATAATACTGTGATTTCAGAAATGATATTTTCATGTGAAGTTCTATACATTATAATAATCTACAATGTATTAATTAAATGAATTTTTCATGAAAAAACTATGAAAATATAAATTTCATCAATTGTTTTCTAAAATGCATTGTTTGACTTAACAGACATATTCTGAAAAATCTTCTCAATTTGATGTAGTTCTTAGAAAGGGATCACTTTTCTGAAGCAGGCTGCACATTCTTTATAATTGTGGCTATCGTACATACAGAGTGTTCCAAAATTAATGAACAAACTTTGAAGAACTAACAGAACATAAATAAGCATTTTTCATTTTATAAGGCAGTGGTCTGAAATTCAGACTGCATGCAAAGCTAATACACTATCTAAATACAGCTGATGGGACATAATTATTTTAACTAAATGAAAAGTTTTTATTAACAAGGCAAAAGTTGTTTTAAATAAATTTAAAATTTCATATCTTAAATATTTATTAGAACACACATAAACAATAATTATAATATTGCAAAGCAAAAAACATTATATTTGTTTTCCGTCTGAAATCTAAAATTGCAAGAGATATTTGTTGGTTACACTTCATAATTCAAATATATTGACAGCCAAATATTAAATTTTCAACTGATATTTATTTCAAATAAATCTAACATGCTCAATTCATTAGCTAATTTATTGAAGTTAAACTAAAAAAAAAAAACTATAAACATTTTCCAAGTTTTCATCGAACATTTTCTCGTGGAACAAAACTTGAGATCAAGTTATGGCAATTTATTTTGTTTTTGCTTCCTTGTACGAAATAATGTAAGTATTGTAATCCGAAAAATTTCGGTTATCTTATTTTTACGAAAATATACATTTTGACCACTCTCGATTCCAATTGAAACGGATTTAAAATGGATTCAGAACAGATTTTTTCGTGACGTCTTTACGTGCGCATGTTGCACCGAAAAATATGTCTTTCTGCCTAATTTTAATTAAATTAATTTAAACTCAAATTTTTATTGCAAGAATTTTTAACGGTTTTAATTCTGTTTGTTGTTTTAGGTTTTAGTGTATTTTGCAGTTTTTAATAAAGATATTTTGAGCTTTCGTATAATTTAATTTTCGTATAATTTAAAATTCCATACAAGGAAGTCACGTGGTGTACACATCAGATTTTTTACTCCTGGTGAGTTAAACTGCAGCGAGATTTAAGAAAAAAATTTGAAGTGAATATAGAGCTGGTTCTCAAATTTTTAGACGACTTTCCTTGTAGTAACAGAAATATTTTACCTACAATTTTTGTGTTTAAAATGTTCATTCGATAACCCTTATTCTTCACTGTCTTTTCACATCATAATTTCAAAAACAATAGAGCCTTCTGTAGTGTCGGAAGAGGTATTTTATCCTATTCCTCTTGAACAGCTTTCCAAAGTCCAAGGAGGTTTTATGTTGACGTCTGGACAATCCACTAAAAGTCCAAAAGCGCAAAAATCTGTAGATGATACATCAGGTGATTGAGTACAGATATGAGTGAAAGGTATGGCGTCGATTCCTTCCTATTGTTTACAGTTTACGGTGAGCATTTTATAGATTTTGCTGCTGTTCTTTGACGTGGTGGAACTCCGTTTAACATTAAAGATCTTATCTTTCCAAAATTCGAAACACTCCGTTTCTTCCTTGGATATGTAATTCGAGCAATTTTTCTATTTGAAGCCAAACTTTCACTTTTTTCCCCTTTCTTGTTGACAATATTACCTACTAGATCGAAAACTCATGGCTTTCACGGTATTTTGTCACAACTAGATACGAATAAGTTTCGTCGGAATGAGCATAGATGTAGCCTTCCACCCATTGCTTCTTTGAAACCACCATTTTGTAGGTAAACAAAATTGTCAAGTCGTAAAAGATAATTAATACTTTCAAAAATACAGCTGAAGTTAAAATATTCCACGCAGACGGATTTTTTTTATAACACAGCAAAATCTAAGAAATGTGCGAACAGCCTCTTTACCACAAAAGATCCTTGTGCAACCTATTAAATTATACGCATTTTTTGATGCACTTAAACTTAATTCCTGGAATTATTGTAACGTAATTAACGGATCCCTCATGGCAAGTTGAAAATGATATCGAAAATTCCAAATTTTAAAATTAAATACCCCGGTCAATTTTCGTCGTGTCAAATTTCCTTGGATTTTTATTTTTTTATATAAGGAGTATATAATTGTTTTCTTAAATAGAAGTATAGGAATCAGAAGATCGCATTAAAAATTACATTTTGTTATTTCTCGGAAGTTATTTTTTTAATTGGGCATTGCTAAAACATGAATATTTTTTTTGTTTAAAATACTTGTGTGATTGGAAGCATATGACTCCTTCGAACGATTGAGAAAATAAAGGCCGGGTGAGAAATTTTTAGACAGATAAGAAGTGGTGTATATAATTATCATTATAATTATCATTATAAGAGCACAGCCCCGAGCCTATCCCGATCATACGGTCGCCACAAGCCGACGGTATGATAAAAAAATGGGACGCCTCAGAAAAAACAATCATAATAAAAAACAAATAAAATCCAAAATCTCAGTCTCAGAACCAAATTTCAATCCTATCTTTGTTCGTATTCATAATTTTCATTATTGTTTCTGTGAAATTTTTCAAATTTGATTAGTTCCTTTTAAAATCTTCCTTAAAATTCTTTCTATATTTCTCTTGCTCTTTGGGTAATATTAAAATTTTTCTATATTTCTCTTCCATTCATCGGCGAAGTGCCTGGCGTCCTCAGACTTATCACATATTAAGCATTTATCATTATTCTGTAAGGGATGATATATATATGTTTCTTTCAGTCCATTACAATAAAAAAGAGAGGGGCACAATTAGATGTTATAGCAGTAGCATGTATCACATTTTAACGTTCTACGATTAATCGTTTTGGAGTTATACAAGATACATAGACAGAAAATAGGCCTTTTGAATTCGTTTTAAATCTATTTTACAATCTGCTTTCGAAAAAAAAGTTCTTTATTCAGTTCTCTATATTTACATCAGTGCAGATGTCAAGCAAAAAAATCGTCGAAATGGATTCGGGACTGGCTAAAATGGATATTTTCGTTGAAATATGATATCCGAACGTTTTTGCTATTACAATACTTCCTTTATTCTGTACAAGGAAGTAAAAATACATTTGATTTTTTCTTAGCTAATTATTATAAAAGGGAGCACTTACGCACTCCGATAGGAAAGTGACTCGATACAGCCTCCGACCACCACTAAATGCTTTCTCATGTAGACAGGCTGAATCAGTTCTAGGAATTAATGCAGACCGATGGAATCAGCGCCCGGTATTACCGACCGCAAAGCGACTCTTTGCATTGCAAGGCATTAATTGCAGTTAACCTTCGCTAGCTTTAGATCTCTCTTGCTCGTGTTTTAATTTGTAAATGTTGAGATCTGAGCGAGCATACGTGACGAAAATCAAAGGGAAGATAGAACACTGCTTAAGATTCCTAAGATTACCTCCTCTTAAAGTGACCATATTTCTATAAGCACGGCATCCTTATTGGACATTAACATTCTAAGAGGAACATCTTACACAGTATCAAAGTTATCTCTAATCATTGCTTATCGATTTAAAATGGGCTCACTTTATATATATATATATATCGATCACATATACATTGATGTGAATAAAAGCTATTACTCAGTTTTACACGCATTTAGGTACGATATACGGTGCGTTATTTGTATTTTTCGGCCACTAATGCTATATAAAGAAGAACGTATATGTGTTTATTTGTCCGCTAATAACTTCGTCACTGCTATAGCTATCGTCAACCAAACTTTCTACAGTTCTTTTCTGGGTACTGGAAAATGTCGACGTCGACTTAAAAAAAAACTAAAATCAGAGATATTAATTAAAACGCTAATTTTCGCCTTCATTTTCCCGAGTGGCAACACTCTCGCACACTAGAGATAAAAATCTGCTTTATTTCGAGAAGTGTTTCCACTTCTCGCTTTCAAATCGCAGAGTTTGTTAAGAAAAAATTCCTAGTTTTACAATAAAATAAAAATAGTATTGTCAAACATTAACTACATTATTCCCCATCTCAAAAATTCGAGGGAAGCCATTTCCACCATTCCCATCTTTATACGACTTTAATCAGCCGAGATATTAATTAAAAAAAAATCTGAAACATTTCAGATTTTAAATTACGTCCAAAGGCGCGTTTTTTTAACGTCTCGTGTGCTACCTTTTTTTTTTAAATATCATGTACTACGTACTCAAACCATAAAATTCAGTTCAAAATCAATATCGCAAAATCATTTTAAAATGAACATATCTTTAGAATTTCCGTGAGTCTCGTGCGCTGGAGATAAAAATGTTTTTTTTTTCCGTACAGTGTTGCCATTGCTCGCTTTGAAATCATTTAGTTTGTTAATCAGAAATTCGTCGAAATGCTACAAAACATAAAATCGATAATAAAGCAAATTTCAAATTCAAAATTAGGGCTTCCAGATGCCCATATTCGCAGTAGTATTACGTCATTCAAAATTCGTTGGCTCTAGGTTTTATCACAATGCGAGAAACATGCATACATTTATGCAGATTTTTCATTTTTTAAAATTTAATGCAGAGCGATAACATTTAGTGGCAACAATTTGAAAAGTGAAACGGGCATTCAGAGTGAATCGACGCAAAATCGCAAAACGAAAGTAATAGTCCTTCGGGACTAAATCCCTTTGGACTAAAAACTCTGAAAACACTAATTTTAGCACTCACTTTTCAGAGTGGCAACAGTCTCGCGCGTTGGAGATTAAAATCCTTTATTTCGAAAAGTGTTGCTATTGCTAGCTTTCAAATCGTAGAGTTTGTTGTTAATCAAAAATTTGTAAAATTTACGAAATCTATACATATAAAGAAGAATGCCTATTTGTGTATTTGTTTGTTTGTTCGCGTTATGGATTTCTGATCCATTATGATAACTTTTTTGCTACATTTAATCGACTAAAATTGAATATAGGTGAAATATTGAATGGAATTTGAGCTTTTACGACCATTTGATCAGACAAAAATCATTAAAAACTGCGTGATATTGTTACTGATATAATGAGACAGAATCAGTTTATTTTTCTATCGAAATTTTTTATGTGGACTCCATATCGCATCAGACTGAAAAATGTATGACTTATGAATCCTATTTTTGCATCTTTATTAGAGAAGGATTACAGCAGTATCGTTCTTTCCGTTGTTAGATGCATTACTCTCAATCTAACTTAACTAGCATCGGGTACTTCCCTCTAGTGTGAAATATCAAAAAGGTCTACGCATATCAATCATTCCTAGCTTCAAAAGCACCGATAAAGACTGAGTAATGCATTTTGAGAATGTTTCCATAGTGTGAAAAAAGTCTTCAAAAATAATTTTAAATAAATCAATGCTTAAGGGAAATACTAAACATGGTAGACCAGTGCACTCGCTTTTACTCTATGCCCAAAAAATTGTTAATGTTCAGAGCTTTGATGGGATACTTAACGAGTTTGAAGTTAGAAAACATCGAAGAGTAAATAAAAAACACACCTCGAGAAAAATGAAAGTATGGAAATATTCCAAAATTTGATGCGACGAGTACACGAAAAAACACTTAACGAGCCTTCTCACAGCCACAGCTGCCAAAGCTTCACCTGGAATTACATCTTTACCGTGGAATAATCCACTTAAATATTACCTGCTGTGGCGTCCATTCTGTTGGCGACTCCGTGCTTTGGTTGGGCGGGAAACAATGTATTCATCCGCCGAGAACTCTGCCATTTTACCATCTTTTTTTTTGTTTGTTTGTTTCTTAAGCTAACTTCCATATTCCGCTTTCCATCCGTCTATTACCTTGAGGGCATCCTGATGAAAAGGCTGTTGCTCATATGAAGATTTTTTTAGTTGCGTGGTAAAGTGCAGTGTCCATAGAAAAAATTACGTAATCTTCTTTCTCCAGCTGAAACAGAGCTACTAAAACTGAAGTTTTCAGCATAAAATACATAGAATATGCTACACGGAATCTAAAGTGAACGTCAATTTCATAAATTACATTTCTAAGTTTTTTATAGCGACACTACTTCGTACGGATAGTTTCCATCCCAATTTGATATTCTTTCAGTGTGGGAAACATAAATGCGTGCAATGTTTTTCTTACTTCCTTGTACGAAGTAAAGGAAGTATTGCAATCACGAAAAATTCTGGGTACACTATTTTAACGAAAATATCCGTTTTGATCGCTATCGAATGGAATTTAACGTTATTTTCGCGTGACATCTGTACGTAAGGACAGAATAAAGGATCCTTTTCCCCGAAACGAATTATAAAACTGATTTAAAAGGGATTGGGGCCTATGTAAATACTACGTACGTATGTATGTATGTATCTCGCATAACTCAAAAACGAGTAGCTCCAGAACGTTGAAATTTTGTATATAATATATAACTTATATAT
>KK117195.1:727133-743580 GCA_000611955.2 Stegodyphus mimosarum
TATATATATATATATATATATATATAAGAACAAAAAACTTAGCCCACGAAACCGAGTAAAAGAGTGGATATATATATATAAAACTCAGTGGGTGTATATATATATACCCACTAAGTTTTTTGTTCTTATGAGTTCATAAATTGTGCATTTTTTTAAAGTGATAAATTTATATTGTTCTTATGTTCCAATTAAGGTTTTTTTGCCTTTAGTTAATCTACACGCAATAGATTTAGAACTATCAACAATTTAAAAGTTATTTAAGTGCGGATAAGCCTGCCTTTTTTTACCACAGCAGCCATACGTGTATACATTTGAAACAGTGAATTCAGTTTCTGCACCTTCAATGTCTTTATGCCGAGTGGGACCAAACTTAAACTTTCATTTTTATGCCCGAAAAATCTGCGTTGTTGCCGGCTGGCCGAATTGCTTGTTTTTGCGTGGAAGCTCTAATTTTAATTGCAAAAACTTTTTTTGTTGTTGTTTTAACTATATTTAGTGTTTCATTTTTTATCTACATTTTTAAATTTTTAATGAAAATATTTTATCTTTTTATGAATTTTTGCCTTGCCGCGAACTGAGGACAGAATTAAATGAATGAGAAATATATTTCTAATGAAATTCGAAGAAATAAATGAAATGCAGCAAAAAGTGTATGTAATTTAATATTCAGTACAAGAAAGTCTTGTGATGCACACATCAGATGTTTTACCTTGAGAAACATAGAAATGAAGACATATTTAAGACATAACTTGAAATTTTCCGAAAACGAAGCTAGATATAGACTACTTTGGTCTTTTGACAAAACCATCTCCTTACAGAATATGATCATCGAAGATGTTCAGTATCCATGTTTATTTACATCCAGATTTACAGCTTACTTTTAGAACCACTGATTTCATATTGCTAATACTATTGAGAATAATAGTTTCTAAAATTCTGTTACCGCATGATATGGGAACGCTATACAATATCTAAAAGGGCAAGTGAAGTAAAGAATGTCCCGAATAAAATGAGGTGAATACCTCTTAATAAGAGAATAAGGCTAAGAATAATAGAATAAGAGAATAAGGCTGTAAAGATAAATTATGCAGATTTTTTAACTTGCTGTTGTAACAGCAATTTGTTTCATTCAAAATAATGTTTGAACGAAACAAATAAATAAATAATAAAGTTTCAGTTAAATGCTACAGCTATTTATAAAACCGTATTTCACTAAAACCGTACTTCGAATCTATTAAGAACGATATAGCATCCACCTCATTACTTGGTAAATTAAAGATCGTTAGCGTTATATTCACAATAAAAGCAATGAATATATTTTTAAATAAACAATGCGAAATTGAAAACCTCACCAAAAACGAATAATATAAGAACACGCAGCGAGAGCGAAAATGGCAACACGGTACTAACATACGATTACGTGGTGAGGTATAAAAACACGCAGCCAGTTCTAATATTCGATCACTTGGCGGGAATGGAAACAAGCAGCCAGATTTTTCGCGAGATATTTCGGTTAACTGGTGATTCAATTTCGAAGGCCGCTATAAGAGAGAAGTGCCGAAACCAATCCCTCTTTCTGTCGATAGTTTGGCATTGTTCATGAATTTTAAACACTAACACAGTTTTAGAGTTTCAGGGAGAAAATCTTCTTTTGAATGTATTGAAGGGCCAAAAGTTGTTAGCGATAAATATTTTTCCGTCAGCCATGCAAGACCGTACCACTACAACAGTGAACTTGCAAGATCTTCCGCTTTACATTCTTGTGAAATAACATCAGCAGCATTTTCCGTGCCTTACAGCATTTCCACTAAGATGGTGCAATTTTATCTTGAATTTCACGTACCCAGTTGGTAACAATTTTTTTCCAATCGTTGGCAGAACTTCATATCTAATGAAGTATAATCTGAGAATCAATGCTATCAGAAATTTTAAATAACTTGTTATTCTCGCTTCTATAATAGCATCCATAAGTCTAAGCGAGGAAACGTCAAATTCTTGAAGGGAGACTCTCTACGTTTTAGACAGCACAAAACTGGTTGAACCAAAGTCTTCGTCTTTGAAATTAACAACCGGAGACAGGCGTCACAGAATATACATGAAGTTGAATACTAGTAGCATTCATATCTACATCCTATCTTCTACGAATGCACGAATTCATTAAATTTTTAACTTCATAGCATCACTGACTAAAATTTATCTTCCAAAGTAAACGGTAATTCCGTATCCCAATCAGTTTCAAGTTCCCAAATTTTCTGCAATAAAAGTTTAATCCCAATACGAAAGGAAGAAAGGAATCTGACTGTGTCATACATTTTTGCAGTTGTCCTTAAGACATGCTGTTTCGTAGTTCTATATTCTTCGGGTAACTCCGAAAAGCTGCGGGAAATTAAATCTGCAACTGTCTGCACTCGTGTTTCAAATTATGTCCAATACTCTCAGTAAAAATCCATCAGAAGCTTCAGAGACAATTCCTACATCCTTTCATAGATATCTTAAAAAAACTGGAAAATTTGTTTGAAACTTCCAAAGATTCATGCCGACTTTCTTTAATACCTGTGTTGTGACTTATCTTCCCTTGTCTGAGAGTTACATCAGAACAAGCCCTCAAAATTCATCATGGCAAGGAGTGCAAGATTGGGCCATTCGTTGTCTACAGCCTTGAGCACCATATAGGTGACAGTACGATTTCAATCAATTCCAACCCCCCCCCAATATTGATGGAGAGCACCCCGAGGGCATACCACCAGCTTGTCAAGAGGAATATCGGCTCGCCGCATATTTAGAGCGCCCCCATAATGCCTTCTCCGGAATTCGAAACCGAGCCCTTCGGTAAGGCAGTTAGCATCGTTAACCCACTATCCCGATTGGGCGGCTCCTTTAATGTCTCCATAGTACTAGTGAACTTTTTTATTGGTATGAGATCATCTGCATATAACGCATTGAATGGCTAAAAGAATAAATACACTACAAGGAATACCTAAAATATTTCCGGTCATTCTAAATAGTTATAGATGAATTCGCAGAAGATGCACTATCAGGTCGTAAAATTCTAAACCAGTTTCTAGCTTCTTCTGCAATTTGTGTTTCATGATACGCCTTTTCTGTATCCACACAAAATGCAACATTATAGTTACAAAACTTCAAAATAATATCCACTATATTAGTGTTTAAATTCGGGCCACATAATAACCAATCTTTCTAAGAATTTTCTCCTTTATCTTTCGATGAAGCTTCGAAAAAAATCCTAAATTTCGTAGTTGACTTATGCCCCCTTAAAACAGGTCTATGTAGCATGTAGTATGCATTAGATTAAGTTTTTCTTCATAGAGTATATGTTTCAACTATTCCGTAAATGTTTCGTCTTATATTTGAAATAAAGAATTGGTTTCTTTTGCCTTAGTTCCCAGTCTTAAAAACATTGCTTTGCAATTCTAAAATTATTTCTAAACTCTTTGAAAAGCGGTGGTTACCTACAGTAACCACCTTTTCAAATGAACTTCTTGCTCACTCGTGTGAGTGGTTTTCAAGACTTATCGTTTCTGAAGTTCCCTTGTAGCTTCCTAGATGGCAATCAAGAAACATAAGCCAGTAGTTGATGCAGCAATTCGTCTTGAAGAAAATAAGCATCAGCCATCGAAGACAACATCATAACGATGTGCACTCCGAAGCACCAAGGAAAGGCCTGTAAGAACAATGTGGGAATGTAGCACATGCAAAGTTGTACTCTGCTTGAAAGTAGGAATGTGTTCTGTATGCGGTGGTCACTGACACTAACTACCAGAAGTGGTCATTTTTTTCAAGCGTCTTGGACAAAAATATGTGTAATTGTAGCAAATAATTTTATTCTAACAATACCAACAATAATTTTATTCAACAATAATTTATAGTAAATAAAACAAGAGTTTTGCTGAAAACGTTAATTGCTTTTTCCTGCCCCTCAAAAAGTTAACTGAACTTTATTCTTACCCCATAAAAGTTTAGTTTATCTTCCTTTTTTATAAACTTCAAATTATCTGTTAAATGAACACGATAAATAGATATTTTTCTGAGAACATAATTCACCTTTTCTGGCAAGAATACCTTATAAAGTCTAGTTTCCAAATCGAATGTAAATGAAATAAACCAAATCACACCTATTGGCACTATTTTCCAGTTCAACTTTTCCATAATTATGTATGCAAAGCCTGTGGGCGCGACGAAATAAGCAATCACTATTTTTTTTAATTACCCCGCTTTATATAAGCCAGAAGAATCGATCCCGATATGACTTTTGAATGCCTTGAATTTTATAGCTTCCGCAAGGCTTTATTTCACATTTGCACTGATGAGCTGAATTGAATTAAGGAAACACTTAAAACATCTAATTTCTTTTCTCAGCGTTTTTCTCTTTTGCTCACTCGAAAAGTTAATAAATTTCATAGTTTCATGCCCATTAGACTTGCAAAATACATAAAACTTCTTAAGTGCTTTTCTAAAAGCAGTGATTGGCTGACTTTTATTTTTAACTTCAGGATTTCTTTTACTGTGACACATTTGGCCTTTATTTATAGCCTCCACATTCTTTTTAAATTTGGGGTAATTTACTAGTAGCGTTGCCTCATGATGTTCCAGCTCGAGTTTAATATATTTTATTAATTCTGATACTTTAATATTTTCACTTGATTCCTGTAAAAGGTTAATGTTAAATCTTGAGATAACAATTTTAAAATAATAGGAATGAATAAATATCCATAACTACCACTCGTTCCTTCTAACGAATCTAAGTTTTGTATGTTTACTTCTGTAATACAACATTTGTAAGCCGTTTACAAGACTGCTATAGCATGTAGTTGTGCGCCTCCCTTTTTTGTTGCAATCGGTTGCACCAATCGTATATATATATACACTGCTCAAAACAATTAAAGGATATTATAAGTTTTATATAAAATAAAGATATAAGGGAATTTTTTTTGGCCGAAAATGGAAGAAGAGAATCACAAATGCAAATTTTTCTGATTTTCAAACTGTGGAGTATGCTAATTTTGAGTTCGACGTCAAAAACGTCGCTTCAGTGGCAGCGAATGAAATTTGACTTTCAACTGAATGAAAGACAATGAAGACAAGGATGATCGGCATTCAGTGACTGCTTTGTTTCGATGAGTACGATGTCTCAGCGAAGTCATTTAACCGATTCAGAAGCTTGGAGAGTTGTTGGTAGGTTAGAAGGGGGCCAAACTCAAGCCGAAGTAGCGCAAACCATTGGAGTGTCACAAAGTGTGATTTCCAGGATCTGGAACCGTTTTTTGGAAACTGGAAGTGTAGGCCGAAGACCAGGGCAAGGTCGTAGACGGGCAACAACGCCCAATGAAGATCGTTATTTAGTGTTAACGGCTCGAAGACACCGAAATATGAATGCTACTCTTCTCCAACAACACCTTCGCTCGGCTACTGGTAGGACGGTTTCAACTCAGACTGTCCGAAACCGGCTCCATGGTGTAGGTCTGTATGCTCGCCGACCGATGGTATGTGTTAGACTAACATCAAGGCATCGTCGCGACCGCAGGGAGTGGGCAACAGAGCATGTGAACTGGAGGAGAAATGAATGGAGCAATGTTCTTTTTTCTGACGAGTCCCGTTTTTCTGTTCATCCTGATAATAGGCGTATTTTCGTCTGGAGGGACCGCGGCAGTAGGAATAATCCTGCGTTCGTGCACGAAAGTGTCAGATTTGGCGGTGGGGGAGTGTTGGTGTATGGTGGCATCTCCATTGACGGGCGCACAGACCTCTACATCATTCGAGATGGACCTCTGACTGGTCGCCGATATAGGGATGAGATCCTCAGACCTATTGTAGTCCCTTACGCTGCAGCAATCGGAGATGACTTCATTTTAATGGACGATAACTGCAGGCCACATCGTGCTAACCTGGTGGAGGATTTCCTTTTCGAGGAAGGAATCGTACGAATGGAATGGCCAGCGTGTTCTCCAGACATGAATCCAATAGAGCACGTTTGGGACGCTCTAGGAAGACGAGTTGCTGGCCGCCAACCACCCCCACAAACTCTCCAAGAACTGGAAAGAGCTCTTCTGGAAGAGTGGGACAGAATACCCCAACTCGTGATTAATAGCCTCATTGACTCCATGCCTCAAAGGTGTTCAACGTTGCTGGCCGTCCGTGGAAACCATACCCCCTACTGAAAATGATTTCCTTTGAAGAAAACACCTTTTCTTATTCTTTTTTCTCATATGCACAAATTGTGTTTTTTTCCTTTTGTACACAAATGCGCAATAAAATGCATTTTTTTCTTCCAAACATGTGTAATTTATTCTCATATAGCCTACTACGTCTGTCGACCATGCATCAATCAGCTAAAAAGTTTCCCAGCCACAAAATCCACCTAAAACCGCAATATCCTTTAATTGTTTTGAGCAGTATATGTTCCCACTCTGTTACCTGTTTGGTGAGCTTAGTTTTTTTTTCATTCTTATTTTATGATAAATTATGCATTCTTTACTTTAAAAATTATTGAAATATGTTCTTCTTGTGTTCCGGTTAAGGTTTTTATACCTTCAATTAATTTGCATGCAATTGTTGTAGCCTCTTTATATATAATTAATATATTATATATCAAGAATTTAATACTTTATGTGGCGAGTTAAACCTAACGAACCGCCATTCTTTAAATTTGAGACTCAAAAGAACAGTAATTTAAGTCATTTTCTTCACCTTCAATGTATTTTTGCCGAGTGGAACCAAAAGCAAACTTTCAGTTTTGTTCCCCGAAAAATGTGCCTTCTTGCCCGCTGACTGAATTGTTTGTTTTTGCGCAGAAACTCTAATTTTAATTGTAAAAGATTTGTTTAACTGTTTTAACTTTGGTGTTTGATGTTTTTCTGTATTTTACACTTTTTAATGAAGATGCTTTGAGATTTTACGTACTTCTGCTTTGACGCGAAGTGAGAACTGAATTAATTGAAAAGAATTAATTGGATTGAATTAATTGAATTAATTGGATTAGAAATATATCTTTAATGAAATTCGAAGAAATAAGTTTAAATGAAATGCAGCAAAACAAAAGTGTATAATTAAATAGATTATATAGGGAAGTCATGTGGTGTATCGATCAGATTATTTTATTTATTATTATTATTATGAATACCTTGCATGTTTACTTTTTTAATAAATATTATGTTCTTTCAGCTTAAGCCATGTAAATTTCGATTCAATAGCAAAATCACATATATTTAAAAACAGCATACATTTAGAATTTCCGATAGACAGATAAAAGCGTTTTATGATGTACAGTGTTGCCACTGTTCATTTTGAAGCCGTTGAGTTTGTTAACCAGAATTTCGATAAAATTAAACAAAATTTGAAAAAGATGATAAAAAAATTCGGATGGAGAGCTAAGTTATTAAAATTTTGATGGGTGCAGATACCTTTTTTTAACAATGCGAGAAACAGATATACATTTACGCAGATTCTTCATTAATTAGTTTCTTTAAATGTAATATAGAGCGATAATTTGGTGGTAACAATTGTGGTAACAATTGTGGTGTAACAAAAGTGATATGCCACTTATTGCGATTCAACGCAAAATGCCGTTTCGAGACTATGCGATTCAGCGCAAAATGCCGTTTCGAGACTAATATCCTATTTGGGATTAAAGTCCCGGTGGGGGTAATAACAACCGCAAAGTTAATTGTGATTACTCACTGGAATGAAATGAACTAAACAGAATCTAGTTAGTCATCTCGAATTAACATTATCTTTAATATAACCAAATTTTTCATATCAGATTTAAAATTTTTATCTAATTACACACTAAATTTATCATATGTTTGTAGCTTGGTACCTTTTATATTACAGGGAAGGTTTATTACCACGTCCATCCCCAGAAAATCTATTTGTTTTCTTTTCACTTCCTTGTATGAAGTACGCGAAAAATTTCGGGTACCATATTTAAACGAAAATATCTATTTTGACCATTATCGAATGCAATTTAACGATGATTTTCTGTGACATTCCTACGTAAAAACACAATAAAGGGCTTTGATTTAAAAAAAAAGAACTAAAAAACTGATTTAAAATGGATTCTGAAAGATTTTTTTGGGGCGTCTGTGCGTACGTGTACGTACATGTATGTATCTCGCATTAACTCAAAAAGAAGTAGCCTCAGAACGTTGATGCTTTGTATATAGGACTGCTATAACATGTAGATGTGCACCTCCTATTTTGATTGCAGTCGGCAGCACCAAAAAAGTATATAAATTTATATATATATATATATATCCACCCTGTTACTCAGCTCAGTGAGCTCAATTTATTTATTCTTATATGTTGGTAAATTGTGCATTTTCTGCTTTAAATATGATTGCATTATGTTGTTCTTATCTTCCGCTTACGGTTTTTATGCCTTTAGTAAACCTGCATGCAAGAGTTGTAGAATTATCAACAATTTAAAAGTCGTTTAAGTGCAACTAAGCCTAATCATTTTTCTCATGGCAGACATACTTATTTACAATTGAAACTCTGGAGAATATTACATTTGTTGCCAATTTAGAGAAACTAAGCTTGGCAACCACAAAGATAAAGCCTTCTTTTATTATTGCGAATTAAATCATGCTTAATCCATTCCGGAATTTATTCGAGAAAATAAGTGCTTAAGATACACTTCGTAATTTTTAATATAGATATTTTGAGTTCTTATGAATTTCTGCCTTGCCGCCGAGGGAGAACTGAACTAATTGAATATAAAATTCTGAATCGTATGCGAAAAAGTTTCTTTCCTTTTTTTTTCTTTTTTGTTTGTTTGTTTGTTTAATTTCTTTCTCACATCGTTTTAGATTTATTACAGTATTTGAATAGAACATGTGGCAATGATTAGGCAATTCTCTAGATGATATACATAATTTTTGTTCATTCTGATGAGTTATAATATGAATGAGAAAAGTGAAACTAGCGCCAGAGTGTCGCTGGAGTAAATAAATATAGTAAATTTTAAAGAGTGCATTTATTCCATTGTAGTTCATGCTCTATCGATGAAATAGATTTAATTCAATCCAGTAAGTTTGAATGAAATGCAAAATGCGTACAGTTTAATATTCTGTACAAGGAAGTCTTATGGTGTATAGATCAGATTTTTTTATTCTTTGTCATACAGCATGTACGCTTACAAACTTGTAAGGTGTATCCTAATTTTATTAGCAGTTATTTTAAGTTATGCACCTATCCTATCTTTGTAGCTTCAGCTTACAATTTCCTACCACAATGTAATTTCAGAAACGCAGTGAATGCAAATGAGTAAAGTACTATTTAAGTCGATGTTTCACCGACTTCAAAAGAGAGTTTGATTTCCTGACTAGCGCGCGTTTGCCTTATGGCTACGTCTCTCTTAGATACTACGCTCGGCCATACTTCAGGCCCTTGCTTGGCTTCGCCGATTTAGTTAATATTTAGGGGCCAACTACTTGAAATCCTGATAAGTTCGGCTATATCTTTCAGTTAGCTTTAGTGAAGCTTAGTTAGTTTAATTTCATAATTATTTAAGTTCAAGCCCAAATGAAGGCTTTGTGTATACTCCGAGTTAGGAGTTGATTGTATTTATTCTGAAAAATAAAGGGTAGTTAACTCTTCGTAAGGCTTACGTGTTTGTTCACACATTTAAGCGATTATTCTCTTACTATTGTTTAGTGGGTTTCAAGGTTTTGAACACTGAATTAAATGACTGAAACGTCACATTTGGCGCCAGAACTTGTTCTTAACGAATCATGCCGCTGGGTAGTGAAAATTTCTCGTTGATGCCTGCGACCTTTCAGTTCGATCAACCACAGCCAAACCCCGTGGAGGAATTCGAATTTATTATGCAAACTATGAGAGCGGCAATGAAGCGAGCAGCAACATTTGATGAAAGAGGATCCGTAAAGGCTTTCCTAGAGCAGCTAGATTTACACTTCACGTTTTATCCTGTGAACCAGCCGCAGAGAATTATCTTTGCAATATCGAACTTTAAAGGTCAAGCCCTCAGTTGGTAAAAGAATATTGGGAAGAGATTGTTGGGGGATCCAGGATCCGAAACGTATACTTGGGAAAATTTAAAAAATTCGCTATTGAAAGCTTTCCCAGTTGTAAGAAACCTCGCAGAACTCGAATCAGAATTATTCAGTAAATATCAAACTAATTTTGACGAATTAACGGACTTCATCTTAAGGAAGATCCATATTGCCAAGCTATTATATGGAAAAAAGGCCAACAAAGAAATCATCAAAATTACAAAATTACCGAGGTTGCTTCAGTCAATCCGGGACTTTCTTAAAGTTTGAAATCCGCAAACGCTGGAGAGCTTATTCGAACTAGCGGTCAAATTTCAGAGTAGGAGAACGGCCGAAAACGCGCGTGCGAACAACTTTAGGCAGTATTCAAGATTTTACGCCCAAACGTAACCTCAAGGTCAGCAGAATTCCTATCGGCAAGAGGGGAAAGTCACAAAGCCAGATAAGAGAAATGCTTGTCAGACCAAAGCGTGGGGAAGTAAAAAGCGGCTGGACCAAGAAGCAAAAATCAAACTGAATACCGTAGTTGTACAAAATTTGGCCTTGCCAGAGATACGACGTCCCTACGAACGCCCTACTGGATACCGGGGCTCAATGCAGCTTCCTGTCGCAGGACTTTTAAAAAGCATTTTCGTCGTTATATATTGTTTAAGACAACGGGACAACGCGTGATTGCTGCCCAAGGAAAACAGTGTGTCTGCTTCGGAAAAGTGGGGCTGCACGTTCAAATAAAAAACGAGGTACAGAAAATAAACTTCTTAGTGATAAAGAATTTCTTAACTGCAGTCGTATTGGGGGTTGATTGCTTGTGCGCAGCTAGCGCAAAAATTAATTTCAAAGATTACACCTTACAAGTCAAGATGGATAAAATGAATGTTGAACAAACCGCAATGCCGGAATTTGAGCTGAATCACCTCGAAGAAGGAGAATAAGAGGAAACCCAAGATTTGGTAAGAAATTTTTCTCAGTTATTTGACGAGAAGCCTGGCTTCTGCCAGATTGTATCTTACACTACTGACACTGGTAGTGAGCCCCCAGTTCGTTCAAAACCGTATAGATATGACCTTCAGAAGGAAGACATTCTGGAGCAACACATTAAGAAAATACTCGAGAACAAGATAATTACGCCAACCAGCCATGTTAGTCCAGTAGTTTTATGTAGGAAGAAGAACGGAATGCCACCCGCAGAACCAAACGCATGGAGATTCGCAGTTGATTACAGAAAATTAAATAGCATTAAGAAATACTCCACATATACCCTCCCGATAACAAAGGAAATTATAAGAAAGATTCGGTCTACTAAATATGGGACCACTTTAGATCTGACGTCAGGCTATTTTCAAACCCCCGAGGATGTCGAAAAATCAGCTTTTATTACAAAGTCAGGCGTGTATGGCATTTTGAGAATGCCGTTTGGCTTAAAGGGAGTTCCGGCTACATTTCAAAAAGTTATGGATATTGTTTTAAGGCTAGTCTTCTATCTCGATGATATTATTGTGACAAGCGAAACCCTAGAGGAACACATTAAACATTTAGAAGAGGTTTTTACGTTATTAAATGAAGCGGGCCTGAAAATTAATCCCCAAAAGTGCAAATTTGCCGCCAAGGAATTGAGGTACCTCGGCTATAAAATCTCGAAAAACGTTATTGAGACTGACAGCTTTAAAAGTTATCACCGCCAAATACGGCTAAGAAATTATCGTCTTTTTTGGGAATGTGCTCTCATTATAGCGCGTTCATAAAAGATTTTGCAAAGACAGTTGAACCCTTGTTGGTTTTTAAACGAAAAAAGACGAGGTTCAGATGGACACCGGAGGCGAACACGGCGTTTGAAGAATTGATACACGCCTTAATTAACGTCCTTGTTCTTAAATTCCTGGAAGGGGATCAAAATTTAGAAATTGCAGCAGACGCGTTAGACTACGCATTTGGCGCAGTTCTTTCCCAAAATGGGCAGCCAGTAGCCTTTTTAGCAAAACGCTCAATCAAACTCAACGAAACTATACCGCAAATGAACGGGAAACCCTCGCGGTCCTATCAGCGGTGCAAAAATTCAGCGTGCGCTTCGGAAGTGCCCCGGTAACTGTGTATTCAAATCACGCAGCAGTTGGTCGCCTGTACTCCGGTAAACATCTTTCACCCCGGCTCATACCTTGGACACTAAAACTGCAAATTTTAATTTAATAATAAAACACACGCCGGGGAAAGAAAATGTAGTTGGGGATGCACTATAAAGAATAAAGTTCGATGAAGACGGAAATACAATTAAATGTACGATGATAACTGCGAAAATAATTGAATCTCGTGAAACAATAATTGCCAAATTAAAAACGAACCCAGAATTTAAAGACATTTTCTCTTATCTGGAAGATCCCGAAACTTTTGAACATGCAGACTTACCGCTATTCGCAATAGAGCGATCCATTAAGAAATTATTGATAAATATCTGTTTTACATGAAAACAAACAACGATAATCAAGAGTTGCAGCCCGTAGTCCCAATGAGTCTACGCTTAAATATTTTAGAAGAGCTCCATGACTCGAAATTAAAGCCATCTCGGGGTTAGGAAAACCTTGCAAAGGTTCCGCGAAGTGGTGTATTTTCTGCAGTTGTATAAAATTGTGACGGCGTATATCAGGTCATGTCACTTGTCTCAATTAATTAAAGATGTTAATTACAACCCGGCCGGGTACTTAAATAGCATAAAAACACTTCCCCAAATGAATTCGTTGCCATTAATTTGCTCGGTTCCTATCCTAGAACAAAAATTAATAAAAATCGATACTTGTTAACCATTGTGGATCATTTCTCAAAATGGGTGGAAATAATTCCCCTTAAACAGACCTTTAGCAAAAATAGTAGCAGATTCGTTTCTAAATAAATATATCTTAAATAACAGGGTCCCAGCTCAAATTTGAGCTCAGGTTTGATGGGCCATTCATCAGCGAAAAATTCAATTTCTCTACGGTTTATTTAAAGGCAGGAAATGGCCAGCAAACAAATGCTAATGTGGACCAGCTTAAACAAAACTGTAGTCGTACGGATTTTCAAGTTCCAAGAAATCTATTGTAGGATCCTGGAATGCGCGAAAAACATTGATTTCGCGTCGCCTAGCAGGGATCCCCCAGCCACAAAAAGAAAACAAGTGGAGAATACTGAAGAAAGTACTGCGAAGCGAACGCAACAGCAGCCACAAGATTCAGGCTCAGCGAGAATGAAGAGAGAATAAGAGAAAAGTTCCCTTCAACAGAAGCAAGTGCCGCTGGGAAAGCGGAAAAAGCCCATGGACGGTATTCAAAGAAAACGTCCAACGCCAGAACTTAAGCCAAGTACCTCGAAAGAAGCCAAGGCCCACGAGAGGAAAACGAACTGCCGAGGCAAGAACCATTCCGTTTCAGGAGACCAGGAGAATCAAGAGAAGGTTTAAAGATCCAGTTACTGCAAGGCAAAGAGGAAGCCAGAGTACCAGAACCCTCAACCGACGAGAAAATCAGGTCGATTTAACGGCAGAGGAACGAAAAGAAAGGAGGGGCCGGAAGTGAATATCAGCCGCCCAAGAAGACTGAAAGTTCAAAATTTGAGATGTCTCACTTGGCAAGAATTCTGCGAGAAAAGAATGGAGGATTATAGAAACCAAAAAGATAACTGAAAACTTTCCTTCTTTCCTATTTTGTATTGAATGTTCGAATTATGTCATGTTGTTTAAAGTTGGGAAATACTGTTGAAAGTAAGATATTGAATTCGCAAATTTGCGAGAATGTAGTTGTAACTATCTTTTAAAAAGAAAAGATTTTTGAATTCACAAATTGGCAGAATTTATTTTGTAATTACCGTTTTGAGAAATCTCAAGCTCCGAGATACTAATTTGTGAATATCTTTAGTCGAAAGACTTCAATCTAAAATGTGTTAACTTAAAGAATGATGGTAGCAGAAGTTTTTAAATATTGTATAGCAATTATAACGAATGATGCAAAGTGAAGTTTAAAATAATCTACTGAATGTAGCTATAAAGCTACTGTAAAAGGTTAAACTTGTACAAATGTAAGTTTTGGTCAAGCATGACTGTAAAATATTTCATGTAATAGATGAATTGAAAGAAAATATAGATTGAATGTGTTTAAAGTTATGATCTCCAGGCTTCACTTAATTTAAATTCTTAAGTTTTATTTTAGTACATTAGAACTAGTTTTGTGTTTAAAGGATCTTCTAAGGTCTTGAGTGTCAAGTTTTAACATGTAAGTTGTTGTTGTGTAGGTGGTAGAGTTGCGCCGATACATAACATTGACACAGTTCACTCAGAACAATTTCTAGAGAGCGTTGGGGGAAGGAGATTTAAATTTGTTTGAATGAAAGTGTTTGAGAGACAAAATTGGTAACGAAAGTGGAAATTGTTTGTATACCACTAATATTGTTTCTTTCCAGATAATTTGTGGAAGGGCCAAGACTGAGTAATTCACCAAAGAAGCAGATGTTTGTTCCCAGTCAATTTGTAAAAGTGTTAATGTAAAATTCTTTAGTATAGCTTTAGATATTGTGTAAAGTTGGCCCTACACAGGAAAAGTTTTAATGATGAATTCAAGAAAGCACTATTGCTACATGTTTAAAACTTTGATAAAAAAGAGTTTTGTAGATTTTACACTCTTAATCAAGGTCATTTTGAGATCTTATTCTTCAAGTTGTTAAATTCTGGTGGGTAAAAATGTAAGGTTTATCCTAATTTTATTAACAGTTATTTTACGTTATGCACCTATCCTATCTTTTTAACTTCAGCTTACAATTTCCTACCAGAATGTAATTTCAGAAACGCAGTGAATGCAGATGAGTAGAGTACTGTCTAAGTCGATGTTTCACCGACTTCGAGAGAGAGTTTGATTTCCTGACTAATGCGCGTTTGCCTTTTGGCTACGTCTCTCTTAGATAATACGCTCGGCCATACTTTAGGCCCGTGCTTGGCTTCGACGATTTAATTAATATTTATGGAATCTACTTAGAATCCTGATAGATTCGGCTATATCTTTTAGTTAGCTTTAGTTAAGTTTAGTTAGTTTAATTTCATAATTATTTAAGTTCAAGCCCAAGTACAGGCTTTGTGTATACTCCGAGTTAGGAGTTGATTGTATTTATTCTGAGAAATAGAGGGTAGTTAACCCTTCTTATGTCTTACGTGTTTGGTCACATCCTTAAGCGATTATTCGCTTACTAGTGTTTTGTGGGGTACAAGGTTTTGAACATTGAATTAACTGAGTGAAACCCCATAAAACTCTTTTATCATTTGTCAAAATTGTTTAATGCCTAATCTACACAAAATGCAATAAATCATAGTATTATTAACTGCTATACAAAATTTCATACGTTTAACATGTTTTCTCCGCAAAAGTTATGCTAAAAGAATAATAAATTTCTTAACTTTTAGAAGCAAGTGCAGTTCGAGAACTATGCTTACAATGTAAGACTTTTTTCCAGGGGAGCACAGGAAACATTTTCCTCTTGTCTTCGCCATCTGGACTGTGTCAAATTTCTGCTGTTTCTCAATAAATAAACTGAATTAGAAAGAAATACCTTAAATCTGCTCTCTCTTTTAAACTAAAAATGTTAAATTAACCTTTTAATCATTGTTTCAAATTTTGTTGTATACATGTTGAACACATCACCCTGTCTATTCAAGATGTTAAATATCTCCACCCGCATATTCTTCCTCTAAGCTACATAAATATTAAGTTTTGTGAGCTGTTGAGTGACACTTAACAAAAATGTTAATATTAAATTTTTATTACAAATCACTTTTATCCTCAGCTACAAAACATCACTAATATAATCGACCTGCAAGTTGTGTGTTGGAGAGATATTAAAACTACAACTTTCGACTCAACGTGCATTTCTAATTTAATTTAATTCTTTATGTAATTTCCTCAAATAAGTCTTTGATTAAAAAGTGTCAAAATGTCAGAAAAAATTGCCACACTCACTAAAGTTCCAAATTTCAGTAAATTATGAAAACGTCAACTTCCAAGAAAAATCATAAAAGATTCCAAGCACAAGGATTTTTTTTATTTCTTTATCTTTTAACTCATTCTCTCCCCCCTTTTGATATTTTTATAAATTCCTAAATCTTTAATCCTGACGTTCGGAATCATATTTATAAACTAAAATTTAAGCTTTTCTTTTTAGACAGAATGCAGCTTCTCCCTTTAACACGAAATCGCTTAAGGCGAACACTTGGTTAACGACTTTTATTATTAACCTTTCGCAACGATGTGCATAATTTTATAGTAAGTTTTATCGGTTAACGCGAATTTCGGTTGGCATTAATTATGATAAAGAAGAATTATGAAACGCGTTTTAGTACTTTCCTCAATAAATTTTTTCATTTAATACGAATTTTCAACAACAATTTACCAATGTAAAGGTTCACTTCC